>JAWPHD010007832.1:0-123129 GCA_037043455.1 Cyrtodaria siliqua | reverse complement strand
TAGCAAGTATCGTAGAAGAAACATTTTTTGAAAATGTCATATGTAGCGGATTTGGGGAAACTTGCCCGCTATTTTTAGTTCCTGGCAGAAAGGGTGCTCGTTATGTAATGGTGTTGTCTTTAGATAATTATTCATTATTCAAATAATTAATTAGATGCTAATGTTACATGGTACTGACTATGGGTAATATACAAATATAAAATTTGATGGAAAATTTTGATCAGTTCTATTTTTAAATCTAGGTCAAAGTTGGTCAACTTTGGAGCTCAGTTTGACCAAGAAATAATTTGACGTTCATAAACCAATTTATTCATCAATCTTTACTCTTTTAGGGCATTTTTTCTTTAAATGCACCAAATATGGCAGATAAACCCCCAACATGTTTAAAGTTCAAACTGCTATAACTTTTTTATTTCTGGATGGATTTTGATGATTTAAACAGCATTACGCTTATATTTTTTTAATATTTCAAGGAATTAAAAACTATTTATTTTCTCCCCATTAAACCTAAAAAGCTTTGTCATGGTCCAAACAAAATATTCTGATCAGGCTAATTACGTTTTCACTAATCCGAGCCTTCTCTGACTTTACCAGCCCTTTTTGCGATTTTGATATTTCATCTGGCTGTGTACGGTCAGAGCGCTTCCTATGGTAAAAACACGGGATCTCCGTCGCGGGAGAGGGGCTACCCTCTTGGTTTAAAGAAAATATATCTAAGAAAGTATGCATCGAATTAATATTTCAGGCATCTAAAGCGATTATCAATATATTTATTTACCTATCTGAACCGAAATATGTGTTATATTAATCTTAATAAAGTTGTAACCGTCAACCTTTTCAGACGAAGTTAAAAAATATTAAATTTCCAACATTTGTTATTATTCAGGTTAAATGATCGTGACCGGTGCGCCGATAAATATTTCCCTCAAAATTCAAACAATTTCAAAACCGCGACCAACTTTTCCTTTTGGCACTCGCAATTCTCTGAACAGCATCCAATTGTTTATCTTTAAAGTTTAGACCCTAATTATGCTCAGAGGAGCGTTTGTTTCACTCCAACAATTCCTCGATGTTGTCAGTTGATAGTGGAATTATTTGATGAGGGGAATATGAATGCCTTCACCTCGCGTGAGACTATCACGGGAATTTAATTAATATGCAAAATGACAATATGACGGATATAGTAAATAAAAGTGTACTTCAATGTTTTATTGTGTCACTACCATTGATAAAGATGCAGTCTTATCATTGTAACTTGGTTTTAATAAACATTAATTGATCGATCTGTTAAGCTAAATTATCGTAAAACATCGACCCGACGCCGCAAACATCGTTGAAAGTGCAGCTGATGGGGTCATTGTCGTATCGGGTACTACACAAAGGTACCCGGGGTATATTTATGTATACAGAAACGTACCCGAAAATCTTTGAATTCCAGAACGGCCCCCAAATATACAGAAACGTACCATGACAAACAAGTTCTCATTGGCGGAATTGAAACAATTTAGAACTTGATAAACCAACTGCTTAAACAATATTGTTTATCATTAACTATTGAGCTATTTTTCTTGAAACATATTTAGACTGCCATAGTTAGTAATAAAATACAGAACGTATTTTCGTAAAACCGGAAGTTGTAAATCATCAAAAAAGTAAACAAATTACAGCTCGTCATTCAAGAAGAGTTGGTCAAATATTTAGACCAACTGCATTCCTTTAAGGCAGAGGCAACTGCTAGTGCAAGGTTCTCAATAGATGCGTACACACGCGTTTTGAGGCATGGAAATTCAATTTGACCCAATTCTGACGCAGCTAACTTACCACCTGTGCGTTTTTATGACGCGCGTGTATTTGCTTCCAATCATCAATCCAATACACACATGTACCTATTTTCGATAGTCCAAACATCCAAACAATGAGTACGCGCTGCATAACAGTAATTGACACCTTGCCTGACGACCTTGATCGCCTCTCAACCAATCAAATTCGCTGCTGTTGCAGCTTATGGACAGAGGCGAAAATAACCTGTCTGTAAATGGTGTCACTGTGTAATCTAATCGCTGCTATTGTGTTAATAATTTTACGATTATCTTTGAAATTTATGATGATTTTTGCGAGTGGAGACTATTATGACTTGATTGGATTAACTGTTTAATTGATTGCTACCGGCTTCTGATTGATTACCGGTTAATTAGACCGCACTGAGATAAAAACAAATGCTAGCGGTCAAGCATGTGAAAAGATAAAATCGGCGAAAATAAAATAGACTTTATTTGTGTTCGTGGTTTGTTAATTTTGTTTTGCGCACGTTTTAAAGAACAACGAAATAGTTTAATGAGGATAATTTAAATATTTATAAATCGGCGAACTGTACATAAACAATGCGTTTTTTAACCTGGGTTATCGTTCAGTCAAAACTTACCGGACATTACGCATTGTGATATTTTGTGTTTACATACTATTTTTGTGCTATCGAGTAACAGTCTTCATGTAGGCCTATACACAAATGGCGCAAAGAAGTTTATTTCCGTTTACGTCATCGCAGTCTACGAAACGTCCTGTTTGGGATGCACTGTATGAAGGTGCACTGTCTGAGGTTGCACTGTCTGACCCCGAAGAAGCAGAAAATAAGAGAGCTGAGCTTGTCTTATATCAACACCAATAACTTATAATATTAACAAATGTGGACCCCAATTTATTAAACAGCCTTACATAACTTTGAATCTTTGACATAATGACACATTATTGTAAAATGGAATAGTAGTTTTTTTAAGTTCCTTGCTCACCTTTCTTGGCAATAAAATATGTACAGAATTCATTAAAGTTATTAAAGGATGTTTTATAAAACAGCGCTTCGATTTGTTTGATTTATATTTGACTTTTGACGTTTCAATTTTGACCCTTGGGATTTTTGAGTCAAGGGTCATATGACTCTTCACTTTTAAAGTCTATTGAGAACCCTGTTAGTGGCTTTTAAAAGGTGCATCGATTAAACTTTGTAAACAATGAAAGTTTCGTTTCCGTGAAGTAACAGAACACGTTACGGCTGCGTTTTACGACATTGTATTTTGTCTCGGGTACTTTTATGTATATTTGGGGGCCTTTCTGGATTTCGTTGATTTTCGGGTACGTTTCTGTATATGTAAAATGTACCCTGGGTGCCTTTCTGTAGTACCCGGTACGACAATGACCCCATCAGCGAAAGTGCATGATGAATTGAATTGAATGTTGTTTAACGGCTCATCAACACAGTATAGTTTATTTAGAGCCGTCCCAGAGAGAGGGGAAGGATACATAGGAATCCAGGAACCTGCCCTACTCTTATTATCGAATAGATTCCTATGGTTCTTTAACGTGCTCGGAGGATAGACCGATACACGGGACCGCCCGGTTTACGTCCCCATCTGACGGACGGGGCTGAGGGAAAGTGTCTTGCCCAAGAACACACCGACGGAACTCAGTGAAGTTGTTCGATGGGATCCACAAGAAGCCGCTGAAAACAAATCTAATTAAAATATATGAGTATGTCAAAGTTCTCCTTTATGCAAAAGTAACACTTTAAATGTAATAATTAAACAAATTCATAAACAAATTCACAAACCAAAGCTTGTGTGTCCATGTTTCCAATTTTGACGTGGAAGGTATCAATGAACGCTTTCAATTTCTCTTACGTTTCTTAATAAAGCACCGATATAATCAAGATGAGAAACGGTGACACAAAATAATCAAATCTACCCAAATTCACTAAATCTACCAAAATTATTTAACCAAATCAACCCAAATCTTCCCAAATCCATACCAAAATCTACACAAACCCTTACCCAGATTTACCAAATGTAGCTTTAGAAGGTACAATATACATCTACATGTATATGTGGAAAGTAAGGTCAAGGTCACCATTACCTTAACGCTTTCATCAGGAGTACACAAACACGAAAATAACAAATACGAAACAAAAAACACTATAATACACGGCAGTTTAAATAAAACTCTTTGAGAAACAACTTATCGTTTGGCAGTGTTGCAGAAACTGTTTTCTTTGAATAGACACTCTGGAGCCAAATGTGATACTAATAAAAGAACATATCTGGTTGGATGAGGGAAGAACTGTACCCTGACATTTAGTTATGAAGAGAGAGTAAAAATGTGAAAAAGATAACACAAGCCCTACCTCAAAAGCTTAAACCTAAAATCGATACTGAAGGATAAAGTATGAAGCAACTCCAAAGCTAGTGAAAACAATGACTAGGGCTAAACAAATTAAATTAAATAAATGGAGATATTTTGATCAAGGGAAGTAACAAAAGTACTAATAATAGAACATTGCTGGTTGGATTAAAGTAAAATTGTACGCTGACATTTATTATTAGTTATGAAGAGAGAGTATGTGAGTGAATAACCCTACCTCTATACATAAGACAAAGAATCGATACTGCAGGATATAGCAAAAACAACTCCAAAGTTAATTCAATAAGGCTAAAATAATATATAAATGGAAAAAATTGGATCAAGGGAAGTAATAAAAACCGGAGTATGTGTGTTTACATTTATATATTCTGTAAGATTTATCTAGTCCCCTTTGTTGATTCCTACTGGATGTTTTGTGCTTAAGCGTCTTATCCAGTACGTTTCACGCAATTTACGTTCTGCGTCGGTCCAATTTGGATTGTGTTCGATGCATGTCAGAGACAAGTCGTTGAACGTGTGGCCTTCTGAACTGAAGTGTTCGGCCGCTGGCGACCAAGCAAACCTACGTAATTTACAATCGGAGCGATGGAGATAATCGGAGGTTCAACGCCTGCTTTGTTTCACCGACATACTGTTTTTGGCAAATCAAGCACGTCATTAAGTAGATGACGTTTGCGGATTTGCAGTTTGTGACACTTTTGATTGTGTTTTTGGCACCGAGTGAAGATAAGAAATAATTTGCGGGAGACATGTATTTACAAGTCTGACATCTCGATGTATGGCAAGGGCCTGACTGTCCTGTGGTCTGAGTATTGGAGTCGGGTTTCAACTTGGCTGCAACAAGGATGTCGCGGAGACTTTTAGGTCTCCTGTACGCCATAATGGGTTTTCTAGGCAGCATTTTGTTCAGACGTTCTGACTCCTCTATGTGTGACCAGTGTTTATTAATAATCTGTTTCACATTGGGAAGGTCAGGATGGTATGTAAGCACGAAAGGTAAAGTTTGCTCTGAACTGTTTGTCTTCGACTGGTATTCAAGGAGTTCTTTTCTGTTGAGGTTCCGTGCTTTGTCTATTGCATTGACAATGTCTGTCTTGCAATAACCTCGCCTTGTAAGGTGCTCCGAAAGTTCGCTTGCTCTGATTTCGAATGTATTGGTGTTTGAACATATTCGTCTGATACGAAGTGCAAGACAGAACGGTATGTTCTTGCAGCAGTGATTAGGGTGGCAACTGTTGGGCAGAAGGTACTGGTGTGTGTCCGTGGGTTTGGAGTAGAGGTCAACAATAATTACATTGTTCTCTATATGTGAAACTGTGTCTAGGAACACGTGTTTCTCATTGGAAACCTCTGCTGTGAATTTGATTGAGGGATGGAATGCATTGACCTTGTCTATAAAGGCTTGTAAAGTGTCTGGTCCATGACACCATTGCATATCAACATCGTCAATGAAACGTAACCACGACAAAGGTTTAAGTGGTACAGATAGGAGGAGTTGTTCTTCCAGTCTGCCCATAAACACATTTGCATATGAAGGTGCCATTTTTGTCCCCATGGCTGTGCCCTGAACCTGGAGGTAGTTTTTCCCATTAAATTCGAAATTGTTGCACTTGATGATAAGCGTAAGGAGCCTAACAAGTATGCTGGTGGGTGGATCTTTATGAACTCTACGATCCCATGCCTCCTTACAAGCCAAAATACCTTCTTCGTGAGAAATGTTGGTGTAGAGGGATGTAACATCCAATGATACAAGTTGAGTGCTTTCCGGGACTGATATGTTGGACTCTAGTCTCCGAAGATAGTCTGTGGTGTCTTTGATGTATGACGATAGAGATACAACATGGGGTCTCAGGTGAAAGTCTATAAATTCTGATATTTTTTCTGTGTGATGATCGTTTGCCGATACTATTGGTCGACCGGGATTACCTGGTTTGTGAATCTTTGGTAAAAGATAAAATCTGCCTGCTTTGGGGTTAGGAACTGAGAGGTAGTCCATGTTGGCCTGACTAATATGACCTTGTTCAAACAGTTCTGTTACAGCATTGGTCACTTCGGCAGCAAACTCTAAGGTTGGGTCATGGTCAAGAGGCGTGTAGTAGGTTGAGTTATTCAACTGCAAACGCACCAGCTAGAAACGCGCACGTAAACGCAAATATAAACGCTCTAGATATACATCTGCCAACGGCGGTGAGGGAAAGTCTGTCAAATCACATGTAGTAATTAATCTTTCCAGTACACAGCTCACTAAGTCCGAGGAATCCCTTTTGGTGAAAGGTTTGAACTTCTGCCCACGCCCCAAACGTTATGACAGAGGCAGCCTTATAGAAGACACTAAAGTGTTTAGCAGAAGGCTGAGACTCAAATCTCATTTTGAAAAACCCGATTTCGGGCATGACAACAGTGTCACACCTCATAATACCACTTCTCAGCCGGACCAGACACCCCATTCGAATACTTCTATGAGCACACAGCCAGATACTCAACCAGACATAAACACCACACAAGAAACTGAGAGGTATAAGAAATTTAAACTCCGAAGTGACTGGCAACCACCCAGACAGTCAGGTAAACTCGAAGCGTTCATTCAAAATGTAGAGGCAGATATCACAGCATTCCAGCCACCTAACTCACACCATCAAAACATATCTAGAGCAGAACAAATTGCGCTCAACTCACTAAAAAAGAGAACAGATATCATAATCAAACCTGCGGACAAAGGTTCAGCAGTGGTCGTTATGGATAGAGACCAGTATGTATCCGAAGCGGAAAGACAGTTGAATAACTCAACCTACTACACGCCTCTTGACCATGACCCAACCTTAGAGTTTGCTGCCGAAGTGACCAATGCTGTAACAGAACTGTTTGAACAAGGTCATATTAGTCAGGCCAACATGGACTACCTCTCAGTTCCTAACCCCAAAGCAGGCAGATTTTATCTTTTACCAAAGATTCACAAACCAGGTAATCCCGGTCGACCAATAGTATCGGCAAACGATCATCCCACAGAAAAAATATCAGAATTTATAGACTTTCACCTGAGACCCCATGTTGTATCTCTATCGTCATACATCAAAGACACCACAGACTATCTTCGGAGACTAGAGTCCAACATATCAGTCCCGGAAAGCACTCAACTTGTATCATTGGATGTTACATCCCTCTACACCAACATTCCTCACGAAGAAGGTATTTTGGCTTGTAAGGAGGCATGGGATCGTAGAGTTCATAAAGATCCACCCACCAGCATACTTGTTAGGCTCCTTACGCTTATCCTCAAGTGCAACAATTTCGAATTTAATGGGAAAAACTACCTCCAGGTTCAGGGCACAGCCATGGGGACAAAAATGGCACCTTCGTATGCAAATGTGTTTATGGGCAGACTGGAAGAACTACTCCTCCTATCTGTACCACTAAAACCTTTGTCGTGGTTACGTTTCATTGATGATGTTGATATGCAATGGTGTCATGGACCAGACACTTTACAAGCCTTTATAGACAAGGTCAATGCATTCCATCCCTCAATCAAATTCACAGCAGAGGTTTCCAATGAGAAACACGTGTTCCTAGACACAGTTTCACATATAGAGAACAATGTAATTATTGTTGACCTCTACTCCAAACCCACGGACACACACCAGTACCTTCTGCCCAACAGTTGCCACCCTAAACACTGCTGCAAGAACAAACCGTTCAGTCTTGCACTTCGTATCAGACGAATATGTTCAAACACCAATACATTCGAAATCAGAGCAAGCGAACTTTCGGAGCACCTTACAAGGCGAGGTTACTGCAAGACAGACATTGTCAATGCAATAGACAAAGCACGGAACCTCAACAGAAAAGAACTCCTTGAATACCAGTCGAAGACAAACAGTTCAGAGCAAACTTTACCTTTCGTGCTTACATACCATCCTGACCTTCCCAATGTGAAACAGATTATTAATAAACACTGGTCACACATAGAGGAGTCAGAACGTCTGAACAAAATGCTGCCTAGAAAACCCATTATGGCGTACAGGAGACCTAAAAGTCTCCGCGACATCCTTGTTGCAGCCAAGTTGAAACCCGACTCCAATACTCAGACCACAGGACAGTCAGGCCCTTGCCATACATCGAGATGTCAGACTTGTAAATACATGTCTCCCGCAAATTATTTCTTATATTCACTCGGTGCCAAAAACACAATCAAAAGTGTCACAAACTGCAAATCCGCAAACGTCATCTACTTAATGACGTGCTTGATTTGCAAAAAACAGTATGTCGGTGAAACAAAGCAGGCGTTGAACCTCCGATTTAACCTCCATCGCTCCGATTTTAAATTACGTAGGTTTGCTAGGTCGCCAGCGGCCGAACACTTCAGTTCAGAAGGCCACACGTTCAACGACTTGTCTCTGACATGCATTGAACACAATCCAAATTGGACCGACGCAGAACGTAAATTGCGTGAAACGTACTGGATAAGACGCTTAAACACAAAACATCCAGTAGGACTCAACAAAGGGGACTAGATACATCTTACAGAATATATAAATGTAAACACACATACTCCGGTTTTTATTACTTCCCTTGATCCAATTTTCTCCATTTATATATTTATTTTAGCCTTATTCAATTAACTTTGGAGTTGTTTTTGCTATATCCTGCAGTATCGATTCTTTGTCTTATGTATAGAGGTAGGGTTATTCACTCACATACTCTCTCTTCATAACTAATAATAAATGTCAGCGTACAATTTTACTTTAATCCAACCAGCAATGTTCTATTATGAGTACTTTTGTTACTTCCCTTGATCAAAATATCTCAATTTATTTAATTTAATTTGTTTAGCCCTAGTCATTGTTTTCACTAGCTTTGAAGTTGCTTTATACTTTATCCTGCAGTATCGATTTTAGGTTTAAGCTTATGAGGTAGGGCTTGTGTTATCTTTTTCACATTTTTACTCTCTCTTCATAACTAAATGTCAGGGTACAGTGCTTCCCTCATCCAACCAGATATGTTCTTTTATTAGTATCACATTTGGCTCCAGAGTGTCTATTCAAAGAAAACAGTTTCTGCAACACTGCCAAACGATAAGTTGTTTCTCAAAGAGTTTTATTTAAACTGCCGTGTATTTTAGTGTTTTTTGTTTCGTATTTGTTATTTTCGTGTTTGTGTACTCCTGATGAAGGCGTTAGCCAAAAGCGCTTGAGTTTTTGTAAACTGTAGCACTGTATAAATGTTTTTTTCCCCATCTATATATATATATATATATATATATATATATGGAAATATGAAACTGAATTCCGCATGATAACTTCAAAACCGTAACACCTACACTCATACAACTTAATAGGTATATTGCCCTAGGTGAAAGGAGAAACTCTATTGCTTTGGATTCAGTATGTCAAAGGTCAAGGTCTTGTTGAGCATTTGAACGCTCAGGGCCATTTATACAAAGTCATGTCTAGTTTTAAACAGGGCTTTATAGGATCCCAGTTTTAAACGATCCCGGAAAGTAAAACATTAATTACAAAATATTTTTTTATCACGAGACCCTACTTAGAATATGCTAGTACCGTTTGGTCCCCATATCTTAAACATATCACCAAATTGCCATAGAAAATGTCCAGAGAATGAGAGCCACCAAAATTATTTATATTATGGTGCCAGATTGAAATCCTTAGGCATTCCTACCCTTCAGTATAAGAGATTAAGGTCAGACATGCTGCAAGTCTTTAAAAATCTCTGATGGTTTGATAAGTCCTCAGTTCTGGTGTTTTTTTACCCATTTCCCCGGCATTTTTAAATCGTCCCGACTTTTAGTTTCCCCCGATGTCAAAGCTTTTTCCAACCAGGAAGAAAAATTATCACGTGATCCATTACAAAATGAAATTGAAAACAAACTTAGCTGGAAAGTCAATTTGTTGGTCTTGAAGAAGATGTCCGTGAATACGGTATGTGAAATATTTGATTTGATATATTTTGGTAATTTTTTCAGAGACCGAGGAGGATTAAATGAATGAATTTCCGCTTTTTTTACGGACGTTTCGGACCATGGAGAGTTCGAACCGCCATACTTTTCTACCTACAGGCTTTCCTCCCGAAGCATTGTGGTGTAGTGGTTAGCGCGTCTGCCTTGCATTCGGGAGGTCGTGGTTCGAGTCCCCTGACCGCGTCATACCAAAGACAATAAAAATGGAGTAGTCACTTGTAACCCTTGCCTGATGAGCAAATAATGGGTAGTGCTACGACTGATTGAACAGTTGCAGTGTCAGAATAATGTGACTGGAGGGTATCATCTATCTATCTATCTTCCTTTAATGCCAAACCCCTGCTGGGGACCTAGGCATGCGTCGTCATACCGACAAAGACTGTTATCATGTCTACTACGGCGTGGTATTCCAGTGGGGCAACACTACAGAGAAACCATTTGCAGCTTCAAGTAGACATATCATCACATCACATACAAAAACACACAGATAAAAGTTCAGACTCCATTGTGCCCAGGGATGGAAACTAACTTTTAAAGCTTGAACAACCATCTTCTGGATTTTGGTTGCCTAGCTGAAAATTTATGAGCCCAGATTTTCTGTATTTTCTTTTTGACACACTAACAAACACATTAACAAACATGATTTTAACAAATTTAATCACTTTCATTAAAACACAAAAGACGCTTGAAAACTGCACGCTCATCAATGTCAGACTCATAATCAGAGTCCCCAGAGTCTGAATAACACTCTCCACACTCTTCTGGTAGAACAGGTCCATCAATTTTCATGGAGGTACACCCCGAAAACATACAAATTTTGAAGACCTTGCGCAATGCAATATTGACATTGCATACCGCTCGCCGTATTTTGTAACCAAGGCCTGTTCTCTGTCCATCCCGACTGAAATTCACGTTTACGTTTAGTTAATCATTTATCGTACTCTTGATTGTACTTTCTTTTTTCACCTGGATTGGGGCCTTGACTTGGGCGATCAACGTTCTCTAAGTATCGCCACATTGGTTTCGCGCATTGTTATTGTCACGACACGGGCGCAGCCATATTGTAAAGAAAAATACGTAACGAGCGATTTTAGTGGCTGCTGGTCGATAACTGGTTGTATGATGCAATTTCATTGGCTGCGTCAAAAAATGCGAGACGGGTAAACGCATTGACGAATAATGCCGAGGAAATTGACTTTAGCTTGTCGAAAAAGCTAGTCGCCCGGGCGGACTACCGACTTATGAAATCTACCCGCCCAGCTTGAAATTTAGTCGTCCGGGACGAACAGGCAACCGTTAGTTTCCATCCCTGTGTGCCTTTAATCGTCGGGTGAACGGACTATAATCCTTAGAAATACACACACACACACGCCACAGGCTTTCATAAAAAAATATGATAAAAAAGGAAGATAGAGAGAAGAAAAGATGAGGTTAATAGTATATATATATACAAGTTTTAGCTTTCCAAAAAGCTTCGTTTCAGTGTTTTATTCTTTAAATTTTAAGTTATAAAAAAGCCAATAGTTAGGAGACTAGGAGGCATGTTTTGTTGCACTGGGATGCACTTGTCACATGATCCAATTTCCCGCCACTTGTCATGACATAAAACGTCTCAATTTAAGATATAATTATCAGTGCATCTTCAGAACACAGTTAAATATTGAATGCAAAAAGTAAAATATTGCTTGCATTTAATATTAGATTTTGTATTATCTATGCAATCGTTCGCGACTTTCCGGAAAATCCGGACACATTGAGTAACAATATGTTATTTCTGCTTATTAATATGATAATGACATATTAACTTAAAACAAAATGTCTTACTATTTCACTGGCATTTGTAAGTAAGAACTGGGCTGTTTCAAAAAAAGGCACCTTTTCTTTTTTGCTTTGTAGTGCCTTTATTTTAAAAGGAACATACACATTTTATACTCCTAATTGTGTTATTCTATGTTCTACATCATTCTGCCAAGTTTCGATGTAATACCTTTCTCAGAAAAAATATATGACCAAAAAACATGCCAGAAATGTCAGGAGTGCAACGCAAAATCGGGACATTTTCAGAAAACTGTATTACACACCTGTGAAAAGAATAATATATTAAATACATTAATCAATCAAAAATAAAATTGTACCAAAAGTTAAACGTGATTAACGCATCAATGCCCATTCAATGATATTAATTACAGTGGATGATGCTGGGAATTGTGGTTATAAAATGAAGATTTGTTTAAATCTTTACAGCTTCTATTTTATAAGTTTTCAATTACATTTTAAGCTTTAAATGTGTAGCAATATATGTTAGCTTGAAAATAAAATCATTTACTTTATGTAGAAGTTCTACACTTTGGTGCGTAAATGTAAGTGTTCTGTTTGAACAGGATAGAAAACAACACCGTAGTAGTATTCATTCATTTCTTTTTGATTACCCTGGATTCTACATTAAATGATCAATTCTAGATTCACATAAAACACTGTCATATATATATGTAAGTCAATGCCAAAATAAATATGCCCTACCGACTTTCTTCATCAGTTATTGAAATTACTAAGTTTTCCAGAATTTTTAGTTTGTTTTTTACTTTTTTCTACTCTGGAAAACCAGCCAGAATGGACCAGTAACACGGAGTTATGGCCTTTGATTTAGTTAAAAATGCTATATTTTGCCTCAAGACGATAGGGCCTTCATTTTTCGTCCTATCTTTACCAAACATTACCAGATTGTTAATATCAATGAAAGCTCGGACAAGTTCGAAAACCCACCAGTTCAGACCAGTAACAGGAGAGTTATGGCCCTTGATTTAGTTAAAATTGCTATATTTTGCCTCGTTAATACGATAGTGCCTTCATATTTCATCTGATCTTTACCAAACATTACCAGATTTTTTAGTTATGGCCCTTGATTTAGTTAAAAATGCTGTATGTGCTTACAGACAATGTCACGTTAATTATTGTTTATGAAACGTTTGGTCTGAAAAACTTCATGAAGGGGTCTTCATTATACGCATTGAATATGAAACAAACACGTTATGATGGTTTTATTTGTATTTGATCAAGACTCATAATTTATCAGATTACCTCCAGTCCCAGTAAAGTTTGTTTTCTGTTAGATTTTGGTAGACTCATGCACAATGCAGTATGCGTATGGTTTGTAAGATGGAAAGAAAATGAAATTTTCTGTATCTACCGGTAGAGAGCCTCGGACATCTTCTTTACATAGATCTTTTGTTTCTCATAATATCTTCAAAATTAAGATTTTGGTCAGACATTAAAAATAACATAGTATTTCCCCTATTAGTAGCATCTGTGCTATGCATATTTCAAAAGGGGAGCTCTTAATATCATGGTTAATTTTTTTCAATATTTCCCGAAATCTTACCCGATTGTTTACTATAAAATTACAATAAAAGGATCTTTTACTACGACACCGGCACTGACTAAAATGTAACCCGACTGTATATGGAGTATAACTCTGTCATCATTGAAGCATACTAGGTAAAACTGATGACACCACTATAAGGTTTAATTTATGTGATATAGTGTCATAGTAAAAAACTCCTTTTAAATCCATTAGCATTAAAGACGAAAGTTTTGTGTTTTTTAAAGAGTTTTTGGATTTTCGAAGAAGGAAAGGTTTCTAAAAATTATTAGGGTAGGCACTACTAATAGGGGAAATACGGTACATTTATGTAAAAATTTAAAAAAAGGGAAAGTGCTCCAGTGTATGAGGTTAAATGTTAGTCCTTAACAAAGGTGACCTTAAATCATTACTATCACTCGGCGAATGGTAACAGATATATATACATGTACCGATATTAAATCATTACTATCACTCGGCGATGGGTAACAGATATATATACCGATATTAAATCATTAATATCACTCGGCGATGTGTAACAGATATATATACCGATATTACAGTTTCTCTCTCTTCATCTGAGATAAATTCTTGTTATATGTTGGTCATCACATTGACAGCTGTTATCAGATAACTACCGTGTAATGTTATTGTATAAATCATATGCGTCATAGTCATCCTTTTTAGCACACTAAACAAACAAAAGTACCTTGGAATAGGATGAATTTAAAATCAGAACACTTGTAGTTTGATATACATTGAGTAGTTCATTATTTGCTCAACTAATGCAGAAATAGATGATTGCTGGGGGAAAATGGGGAGCACATGGAGTACCAACATAATTATGTGGTTTGCTGGATAAATAGGAGAGCACATGCAGTACCCACATAATTATGTGGTTGCTGGAAAAATAGGAGAGCGCATGCAGTACCTACATAGGTGGTTGCTGGAAAACAGATCCTAAACACATTATAGGTTATTTAGAAGTCTGTAATGTTTTGTATACAGCATAAGCCTCTGATCCTCTGACAAGTGTGTTCCCGACTTGGGCTGACAGTTTTACATAGTTATATAGGAAAACCTTTAGAACATTTTCTTTTCTGAAACTGCAAGAGCTAGTGGTCATATATTTTGCATGTACCATAGCTTATGGTCCTTTATAAAGTTTGTTTAAATGAAGACCCTGTGTTAAATTTGTCCCTAGGGGTCACAGTTCTACATAGACTTATCAGGGCAAACAATTGAAAATTATCTCTTAACTTTCCACTTGAACTGTTACTGTTTCACATTTTTACAAAGGAGAAGGTCATCAGTTGAGCGATTCAGAGCCATTTGGCCCTCTTGCTTTAAATTAATGCACTGCACACAAGCCTTTTTTTCAGTGCAGATCATCATTCTGCATTATATATTTACATATATATATATATGCCGTATACCTATTTGTCAAAACGAGTCTAGCTTCTTTTCATTAATTAAGCAAATACAAATGGTGTGTGATCAATTTATCACATGAAATTAATATCAGTATTGACTAAATTATTCTTGACAAAACTCACCGGTCTATTTGAAAGTATACTTACATAGGTATTATTATATTGTAGTTAGTTGTAATCTTTGAGATGATAATTTTGATAATGATGATGGTATAGGTAATCTAGAGTTATATCAACATCATTTTACACACTATTTGGACTTAAACATAGAACATTACACAATGGACTATGTATGATGAGTGTTTGACTAGGGAAAGTGATTTCTAAATGACTGTGTCATGTGATGGAGATATAAACAATGGAACAGTACTGTAGTTAAGAATATGTATGTGTGTAGTAACCAGTCACTTTTTAGATCACATGAGCCGAAGGCTCAAGGTGATCTATTGGGATCACTCTTCGTCCGTCGTCCGTTGTCGTCGTTTATATTTGCTTTAAACGACTTCTCCTCAGAAACCGCTTGGCCAATTTTGACCAAACTTTACGTGGATGACCATAGATAAATGCTTTGTAGATTTGTTAAAATTAGGTCAGCGTGACATCCAAGATGGCCACCATTACCATATATGGTTGAAACCTTAAAAAAAATCTTCTTCTCAGGAACCGCTGGACCGATTTCAACAGTTTTTCTTTAAAAATGATCGCCAACGCCTAAACGATCAAGTTTGTTCAAATGAAGTTCCGACGTCAAAAATGACCTTGCCCTGTGGGTCCAAAGTTTGTATATTGGGATTTTGCATGTTTTTCATAGGCTTATATAAGAAAAAACTTTAAAAAATCTTCTTCTCAAGAACCGCTGGACAAAATCTTCTTCTCTGAAACTGCAAGAGCCATAGGTTTAATATTTTGCCTTTGCTATAAGCTTATGGTCCTCTGCCACGTTTGTTCAAATGGCACAGTTTTACATAGATTTATATAGTAAAAACTTTTAAAAAATCTTCTTCTCTGAAACTACAAGAGCCAGCTAGAGGTTTAATATTTTGCATTTACTATGAGCTTATGGTCCTTTACCAACTTTATTTAAATGGTGACCTTGGGGTTACATTTGGCCCTGCTCCAGGGGTCACATGTTTTACATAGACTTGTATAGGCAAAAACTTAAAAAAATCTCCTCTGAAACCACAAGGCACACAGCTCTCATATATTACATGTAGCCCTGGGGTTACATTTGGCCATGACCCAGGGGTTACACTCTAGCACCTTCATTTTGTATTTGATCTTTACCGAACTTTGTCAGTGTCTGTATATCAATGTTGTTAACACAACAGAACAATCTTAACCAAACTTGCACAGATTGTATATGACCATGAGATTTCGAAGAAGTTTGATAATGGGCCAGTACTCAGGTGATCAATATAGGGCCATCTTGGCCCTCTTGTTTATATCACTAGTGTAAAGCTCAGTGCTCAACTTTATATTAATTTTTAATTAATTCTTCATTTCTTTATTTTTCATCAATTTTTGCGCACAATATGTGTCGACGTGCCGTAAAACACCATTCATTCATTCATTCATTCATTCATTCATTCATTCATTCATTCATTCATTCATTTATTATAGTGCTATCACACTGGAATACCACGCTGTAGGCACATGACTTGATACCCACCCAGCCACATTATACTGACCAGGCTGATCAGTCCTAGAACTAACCTTTATGCCGAACGTCAAGCAAAGGTTCTGTGTTAGATTGATAAGGGTTGTCAATGAAATTGAGGACCAGGAACCAAACATGTGTATAATGTATCATGTAAAGTTTTGAGGGAAGTATAAAAAATAGATAACAGCTGAAGAAGCATTACTAATGCATGAAATTTCAAGTTTCACATACTTTCTTTACAATTTGTGAGAAACAGGAAGTTTTTTTTTATCATCCACTTGACACTTTAGATTATGGAGTAAAATAGTTTGGGTTTAAATATGTTTAATTTGAATTTCATCCACCGTATACCCCCATATAAACGCACCCCACTAATACCATGGTCTTAAATAAACAGCCCCCTTTCGTAAAAGGTAATGCCCCATGGGCGTTTAAACTGGGTATACGGTATGTAGCCAGAATCTTTCTCTTCATGAACAAACGTATCTGGTATTTATGTTGAATTGGATTTAACCCGGACAGACTTGCTATAAAATTATAGTCCTTTTATAAACCAGTTTGTCCATAAATACAACAAAGGGCAGCGGTGGATAGCATGTTCTACTGTAAATCTTCCATTCTTGGGCCGCGGTGGATAGCATGTTCAACTGTAAATCTTCCATTCTGGGGCCGCAGTGGATTGCATGTTCAACTGTAAATCTTCCATTCTGGGGCCGCAGTGGATAGCATGTTCAACTGTAAATCTTCCATTCTGGGGCCGCGGTGGATAGCATGTTCAACTGTAAATCTTCCATTCTGGGGCCGCTGTGGATAGCATGTTCAAATGTAAATATTCCATTCTGGGGCTGCGGTGGATAACATGTTCAACTGTAAATCTTCCATTCTGGGGTCACGATCGATAGCATGTTCAACTGTAAATCCAGAGACCATGGGTTCGAGCCTCACTGACGCACACTGCGTTACTTTGGTGTGTCTTTAGGCAAGACACTTCACCCAGTCTCACTGACGCACACTGCATTACTTTGGTGTGTCTAATAAAGCAAGACACTTCACCTAGCCTCACAGACGCACACTGTGTTACTTTGGTGTGCCTTTAGGCAAGACACTTCACCCAGACTCACTGATGCACACTGCGTTACTTGGGTGTGTCTTTAGGCAAGACACTTCACCCAGCCTCACTGATGCACACTGCGTTACTTTGGTGTGTCTTTAGGCAAGACACTTCACCCAGCCTCACTGACGCACACTGCGTTACTTTGGTGTGTCTTTAGGCAAGACACTTCACCCAGCCTCACTGACGCACACTGCGTTACTTTGGTGTGTTTTTAGGCAAGACACTTCACCCAGCCTCACTGACGCACACTGCGTTACTTTGGTGTGTCTTTAGGCAAGACACTTCACCCAGCCTCACTGACGCACACTGCGTTACTTTGGTGTGCCTTTAGGCAAGACACCACCCAGCCTCACTGACGCACACTGCGTTACTTTGGTGTGTCTTTAGGCAAGACACTTCACCCAGCCTCACTGACGCACACTGCGTTACTTTGGTGTGTCTTTAGGCAAGACACTTCACCTAGCCTCATCTGTCATATAAGGATGTAAATCGGGTAGTCCTCTGTCTCATTATGTAAGAGGGCTTTATCAGTCATGAGGACATGCTGTAGATCCATCCCTTGGTGTGTAAAGTTATAAGAAACTTTCATGGGTATCGATTGAAGATCGGGAATTCCAATACACGTTTTTATCATAACTGAAGCTCTCCCAAAGTTACGATTAAACTAGTTTACTGTTATACGGAGGGTTGGAATTCCCTATATGAACCGATTAATTTTTTTCTTGCAAATAATTTACATTTTGTGCAATGATGTCGCAAACTAATATCCTTTGGCTTGTTTTTCACACAATAACGTCATACAATTATTGATATTATTGATGTCATCGTTAATGCGAGTGACTCAATCTCCCCGATGTGTAAGATCAGACATTGCAACACCTATGTAAAATTCGGATAACATTATCCGGTATGCAAGAAAAGAGGATATCAGGCATGAGCACATGCTGTAAATCTACCACAGGTGCATGAAGATCAGTCATGAGCGCATGCTGTAGCTCCCCCTCCCCACCTACCCCCCTCCTTCTCGTGTGTGAAGATCAGTCATGAGTGCATGCTGCAGCTCCCCCTCCCCCATCCTCCTTGTGTGTGAAGATCAGTCAATAGTGCATGCTGTAGCTCCCCCTCCCCATCCTCCTCCTCCTCGTGTGTGAAGATCAGCCACGAGCACATGCATGTGTCCTTAAACAATTATCAGTATAACAATGTTACACATACACTGTTGTTACCCGCCTCCTCGTGTGTGAAGATCAGCCACGAGCACATGTGTGTGTCCTTAAACAATTATCAGTATAACAATATCACAACATATATACCCTTTCGTTAATGAGTCATAAACAGAGATAGGTGATCAGAAAGAAAACAGTAACAATTTACATTTATTGCATGAAGATGGATTTAATCTTTGTTTTCGCACACAAGAAAATATTATTTTGAAGAAACATTAATTCCACTGTCATGATCGAAACAGGAAGTAGTAGTATTTGAGCATTGGGTGACAATAATATTGTGTTTAAACACTGTCATATTTCGTTTTATATTTGTAGGTATAGTTAAGGCAGTGTCGCACTGCACCCTCGATGTGTATTTGGTTTGTGAAGCAAGAATGAAAACTAATTTAAAAAAGTTATTCATTCAGAAATTTTATTCAACACTCGGCTCTTATTACAGTGCCATGTACAGGTTACATACTAGCCTGTAAGTGGATTGTGCACATTACAGTTCACTACCGATAAGTAAACAGTGGAAGGACATTTCTTATGTTTGAAAATTAAAATGGTCAGGCCATCCTTAAAAATATATTTGTTTGCTGTTTCCCGACCCAGGATTTTATAAGTGGGTATGTAGGTAGGTGATTTTTTTTTTGTGCCAAAGACAGTAAAAAAACGTAAGAAATTAAAGCAAAATATACTAGAAACAGTAAAAAAAAATGTTAAAGAATTGCTATAAAAAGTTTTGGGTAGGGCTCTTTTTGGTGGGTAGGTAGGGAAACAGCAAATCAACAATTTGTTATGGTCGGCCGGAAGTATACAATGTTTCAATTGTAAATGGATGCTACTCAGTTAAACAACACTTAGAAAAAAAACATGGTTATGAAAAACAAAAAAAGGGAAAAAACATGGTAACTGTTATATTCGTTGGTCAAGGTTGGGCAGACTTGAAGTCAGGTCATTTCGGCAGGCAGAACAAAAAGAGAAGGGCAGACTGATATAAATTACATGCACTTTCATTATGCCCAGTATTGCAAAAGTTTAGAGGGAATCTAAATTTGGAATAAGGTCCATCTGTTGTAGAAAGTAACTCTAGAAAAAATCATATAAGGGGTTTGCATGAAACTTGCTACACATCTATGCCATTTGGTCGCCAAGTGCCACTTGCTATATATGATTATAAAATAACTAAACATTTGCTTAACCCTAAAACAGTCAAAGCACTAAAAGTGCTGATGGACATTTATCAAAATCAAATTAAAAAAAAAAATGGGTTTGCTGACTAAAGGTGGTGAACATTTGTGCAAAATATTATTGAAATCGGATAAGGCATTGCCAAAGTTATGGGACCAGATGGATGGACGGAAGGACAGATGGACAACAGCAATTCTGTATCCCTCTGCCTTATCGGCGGGGGATAAAAAATGAAGTTATGTAGAAATGTTTAAAGGGGAATAATTGTAAAATGAAATGTCAGAGAAAGTTGGTCACATTACAACATACGTATACTGAGAGCTTGGTTCCTTTCGAAAGCCAATCAGATTGAGTCATTCATGACAGAGTTATCGCCCCTTGAATGTTAGTATTTCTGCAAAGACATTTTCGGTGGCGATATGGCTAAAACAAAACAAACTTCATGGAATTAGGATAAGTTTAAAAAACTTTTTTAAAAAATTAAAAAAGATTACAAATAATACAAGTATACATATAGTCTTTGATGAAAATAATTGTATGGTTTGATAAAGAGATGTCTGTGGTACATAGTTATATAATCTCTTCTACTCGCAAATTTATGAACGGCCTTTGATAGTAAATTACCATGAAATAATGACATTATGTGATAAAAGTTTTCAATTAAATATCATGGTAATTAAATTATTTACTCTTTAAATGTGCTTGTAATGAATGTAATTATTAAAAAAAAGTTTAATTACATCAAAATCTATATTTTTCAGACAAGGTGTCCATAGATTAACAAGTGTTTGCCAAGGATAATCTTTATTATTGGTATAAATTTTGCTGTTTAGTCATGTATTCTGCTGTGATACGATTTGTGAATGCCACTTGAAATCTAAGTGTTTGTCACACCTTTAAATTACCAGTTGGATATTTTTTAAAAATAATAATGTTGATTACATTACATCTTTATTTGTGATAACTGTTACACAAATGATGTAAGGTACGACACGATTCTGTTTATTATCGAAATACGTCTGATAGTTGTTCTAATATATGATATAAATAAATATTATTGTTTGTAGTTATATACATCGATAATATACCGATAATCTTTATTAGATTTGTTACTAAACTATTCATTGCTACTTGCGGTATTCTCCATACTACTTACCTGCTATTTTTGTTATATTTCGGAATGTACGGTAGGGTACAGCTTTTACCCCCAATCCCTGTTCATGTAGACGCTTGTTTACGTTATAAAACATAATTATGCGCATTAATTTTTACACGATCAGATCCCTTCAAAAACAGTGTATTAGTTAAACTTAAGTTAAAATCACTTAATATTTACCAACGCGATCTTTTGGCCATTTACAGCCTTGCAAATGGTACTACTTTTATCGCACTGTAATCTGGGGATCTTTGGTTTCTAATAGAAATTCATTGTCTGTCAGATATTCCACTACATATTACAGTTGCCTGATGGCACCATCCAAAAATGGACTGTTCTCCCATTTGCTCTTGATCAACATTAACAGCAATAAATAGTTACAATTACAGCTATTTATACAAAATTTTATATGTTTAAACGGACAATGTCCATAAATTTTAGCTTATGAAACACAAAATAATTACATCGGCAAACATTACACACTAAGCATTATTGATTATTTACTAAATTAAAACAAGACTGATGGAATTCAATAGCTGTGCAAAAAAAGAAGTACCGCTTTGTGAGTTCGATCTCGCAGCCTAAACTAAAATTACTCTCGCGGGTAATACTAGTGAATGCGCAATAGTTGACCGTGCTCCCAACTGAGCTATACAAGCCATTTATATTAGGTAATGCAAGCTATATAGAAAACATAGTGCGCTAATAGATGTCACGTGATAAGTAGAAAACATAAATATTTGAGGACCGCATTGTTTATGAACAATAAATAAAAACTATATTACTACATATTTGGGTCTATATTGCTCATGTTTTCATGTATACATTTCAATGAATAAAAATCGGACTATTTTTTGGTTACGCTCAATATCTGCTTACTTACAGACAGTGTCCCTTTAATTTCATTGAATATATGCCTTTTATATCATTTCTTCTTTTATCTAGGATGTTTGTTTGTTTGTATGGTGTTTTACGTCATTTTACATGTAAGGTTCTATAATTATGACGGTCGATTTTTTTATGGTGGAGGCAGACCAGCCACTTTTTCTGGGTAGAACCAGTACTGTACACCTTCGCCATCCGTAAGAATCGATGTGAACTGTATTCTATTATGTTTATTGTAAAATGCAGTTTTCCCTAATAGACTAAGAATATTGTATTGTTGCACTGTATTGCAACTGTCTTAGATCAATATTCATGGAATTCATGTACAGGGCTTAAGTCGCTTTTAACAATCTTTCAGTGATACCATGACAGTGAATTCTTGTAACAGTGAGCTAACTGCTCAACTTTATAGTGCTGCCACACTGGAATACCGTGCCGTAGAGGTGTAGACACATGACATGATACCACACCCAGTCACATTATCCTGACATCAGGCTGACCAGTCCTACCTTTTATATGAAATTTCATGGAAACAAGACTTAGATTTATTATACAGTGTTTGTTTTCAGAGCGTAATTCAAACTCTGTTCATTGTATGGAACTGTTTTTGTATTGATTTTATTTCAAGGCCGTCACTGAAATATTAAAAAAAAAATGCATCCTGAGTCAACATTGTTGAACTCAAAGTTTCTTCTCCCAATCATGTAATCTCTTTTTTCTATCAAATTAAAAGTAAGGTGGTAGGAGGGAATACTGATGCTTACTTCTTCTTCTTGTCGTTGCCACTGAATTTCATCGGTGTGTTCTTGGGCAAGGGTCATTCATCGGATGAGAACATGAAATGGTCCCGTGTATCCAAGTGACACGTTACAGAACTGTAGGAATCTTTGTGTTAGTAAGAGTAGAATGGGTTCCCAGATTCCTATGTATCCTTCCCGTCTCTCCAGGGGAGCTCTAAATAACCTATGATATGTTGATGAGCCATTAAAACAACTTGAATCTAAATAACCTATAATATGTTGATGAGCCATTAAAACAACTTGAATCTAAATAACCTATATGTTGATGAGCCATTAAAACAACTTGAATCTAAATAACCTATAATATGTTGATGAGCCATTAAAACAACTTGAATCTAAATAACCTATATGTTGATGAGCCATTAAAACAACTTGAATCTAAATAACCTATAATATGTTGATGAGCCATTAAAACAACTTGAATCTAAATAACCTATGATATGTTGATGAGCCATTAAAACAACTTGAATCTAAATAACCTATAATATGTTGATGAGCCATTAAAACAACGTGAATCTAAATAACCTATGATATGTTGATGAGCCATTAAAACAACTTGAATCTAAATAACCTATGATATGTTGATGAGCCATTAAAACAACTTGAATCTAAATAACCTATAATATGTTGATGAGCCATTAAAACAACTTGAATCTAAATAACCTATGATATGTTGATGAGCCATTAAAACAACTTGAATCTAAATAACCTATGATATGTTGATGAGCCATTAAAACATAACCTATGATATGTTGATGAGCCATTAAAACAACTTGAATCTAAATAACCTATAATATGTTGATGAGCCATTAAAACAACTTGAATCTAAATAACCTATGATATGTTGATGAGCCATTAAAACAACTTGAATCTAAATAACCTATGATATGTTGATGAGCCATTAAAACATAACCTATGATATGTTGATGAGCCATTAAAAAACTTGAATCTAAATAACCTATGATATGTTGATGAGCCATTAAAACAACTTGAATCTAAATAACCTATGATATGTTGATGAGCCATTAAAACATAACCTATGATATGTTGATGAGCCATTAAAACAACTTGAATCTAAATAACCTATAATATGTTGATGAGCCATTAAAACAACTTGAATCTAAATAACCTATGATATGTTGATGAGCCATTAAAACAACTTGAATCTAAATAGCCTATGATATGTTGATGAGCCATTAAAACATAACCTATGATATGTTGATGAGCCATTAAAACAACTTGAATCTAAATAACCTATAATATGTTGATGAGCCATTAAAACAACTTGAATCTAAATAACCTATGATATGTTGATGAGCCATTAAAACATAACCTATGATATGTTGATGAGCCATTAAAACAACTTGAATCTAAATAACCTATAATATGTTGATGAGCCATTAAAACAACTTGAATCTAAATAACCTATGATATGTTGATAATCCATTAAAACAAATTGAATCTAAATAGCCTATGATATGTTGATGAGCCATTAAAACAACTTGAATCTAAATAGCCTATGATATGTTGATGAGCCATTAAAACATAACCTATGATATGTTGATGAGCCATTAAAACAACTTGAATCTAAATAGCCTATAATATGTTGATGAGCCATTAAAACAACTTCAATTCCTGTTTTTATACAGACGAGACACCGGCTTTGTCACAGTACCAGTCAGGTTTGTAGTTTAAAATTCATTGTAGTGTCATCTATGATGGCTGTGTTTCATTTATAACCCGACATATTGAATGAGACTTTAAGCCTTTTGTCTTTTTCTTGACAGCAGAGGCAAGACATGGGTTATACTCATCAAAATACCAACCAAGTACATCCTGTAGGCAGTACACATGGACATTCTCGTGGGTAAGTTTGGGGGAACCGTCTGTGTGGGTACCAACCACGTACATCCTGTAGGCAGGACACATGGACATTCTCATGGGTAAGTTTGGGGAAACCATCTATGTGTGAATACCAACCACGTACATCCTGTAGGAAGTACAAATGGACATTCCCTTGGGTAAGTTTGGGGGAACCATGTGTATGTGGGTACCAACCATGTTATTGTACATCCTGTAGGCAATACACATGGACATTCCCTTGGGTAAGTTTGTGGGAACCATCTATGTGTGAGTACCAACCATGTACATCCTGTAGGCAGTACACATGGACATACCCGTGGGTAAGTTTGGGGAAACCATCTATGTGTTGGTACCAACCAAGTACATCCTGTCTGTGAGTGTGTACCAACCATGTACATCCTTTAGGCAGTACACATGGACATTCCCTTGGGTAAGTTTGGGGGAACCATGTGGGTACCAACCACATACATTCTGTAGGCAGTACACATGGACATTCCCGTAGGTAAGTTTGGGGGAACAGTGTGTGCCAACATGTAGATACTGTAGGCAGGACACATGGGCATTCCCTTGGGTAAGTTATGGGAACCTTGTATGTTTGGGTACCAGCCACGTACATTCTGTAGGCAGTACACATGGACACTCCCAAGGCTAAGTTTAGAGAACAGTGTGGGCCAACATGTAGATCACTAGCGGATCCAGGGGGGGGCGCACCCGGCGCGCGCCCCCCCTAAAAATTCCGAATCATACATGTATGTCCATGTTACTGTAGATATAATATCAAACAATTTCGATGCACGCCCTCAGTATTAAAAAAGTTCTCGCTCGCTTCGCTCGCACTACGCATAATGACTAATGAGTGGTTTAATTAACACATTGTTAAATCCTTTTATTTGAAAACGAACTTTTTTTATTCATACATGTCCATGTTACTGTAGATAAAATATCAAACAATTTCGATGCACGCCCTCAGTATTTATTTATTTTCGCTCGCTTCGCTCGCTTGACGCATAATGGCTAATGAGTGGTTTAATTAACAAATTGTTAAAACCTTTTATTTTAAAACGGACTTTTTTATTCATACATGTATGTTCATGTTACTGTAGATAAAATATCAAACAATTTCGATGCACGCCATCAGTATAAAAAAAATGTCTCGCTTGCTTCGCTCGCTCTACGCATAATGACTAATGAGTAGTTTAATTAACTCATTGTTAAATCCTTTTATTTGAAAACGGACTTTTTTTATTCATACATGTATGTCCATGTTAATGTAGATAAAATATCAAACAATTTCGATGCACGCCCTCAGTATTTATTTATTTTCGCTCGCTTCGCTCGCTTGACGCATAATGCGTATGAGTGGTTTAATTAACAAATTGTTAAAACCTTTTATTTTAAAACGGACTTTTTTATTCATACATGTATGTTCATGTTACTGTAGATAAAATATCAAACAATTTCGATGCACGCCCTCAGTATAAAAAAAATTCTCGCTCGCTTCGCTCGCTCTACGCATAATGACTAATGAGTGGTTTAATTAACACATTGTTAAATCCTTTTATTTGAAAACAGACTTTTTTTTATTCATACATGTATGTCCATGTTACTGTAGATAAAATATCAAACAATTTCGATGCACGCCCTCAGTATAAAATTTTTTTTGCTCGCTCAACGCATAATGGCTAATGAGTGGTTTAATTAACACATTGTTAAATCCTTTTATTTGAAAACGGACTTTTTTTATTCATACATGTATGTCCATGTTACTGTAGATAAAATATCAAACAATTTCGATGCACGCCCTCAGTATAACATTTTTTTTTTCGCTCGCTTCGCTCGCTCGAGGCATAATGGCTAATGAGTCGTTTAATTAACACATTGATAATTCCTTTTATTTGAAAACGGACTTTTTTACCCTATCACTGCACTACCGCAACCGTTTTAGGAGGCTAGAAACGGACCCGAAAATTTACCAAAATCTTACGCCCCCCCCTAACCTGAAATCCTGGATCCGCCCCTGTAGATACTGTAGGCATGACACATGGACACTCCCAAGGGTAACTTAAGTTTAGAGAACAATGTGTGCCAACATGTAGATACTGTAGGCATGACACATGGACACTCCCAAGGGTAAGTTTAGAGAACAATGTGTGCCAACATGTAGATATTGTAGGCATGACACATGGACAATCCCAAGGGTAAGTTTAGAGAACAATGTGTGCCAACATGTAGATACTGTAGGCATGACACATGGACACTCCCAAGGGTAAGTTTAGAGAACAATGTGTGCCAACATGTAGATACTGTAGGCATGACACATGGACAATCCCAAGGGTAAGTTTAGAGAACAATGTGTGCCAACATGTAGATACTGTAGGCATGACACATGGACACTCCCAAGGGTAAGTTTAGAGAACAATGTGTGCCAACAGTAGATAAAATTAAAGTTCAAAGAACCATGGGGTGGCATGGCCCAGTGGATAGCATGGTGGACTTGAAAACCAGAGGACCAATGTTCAAGCCAGACTAGCCCCACTGAGTCACATTGAAGTAAACCTCATCCATTTGATGAGAACATAAACCGGTCATTCCCGTGTTTCAGAGTCTATCCTCTGAGCACATTAAAGAACCATAGGAATTATTAAATAATGCAATTTAAAGTCTCAATCTGAGAATCAATTAAATTCAGTGATTTTCTAACTGGTATTAGGTAAATGTCTGGTATAATAAATTGTTTAACCTTATAAATATAATATTATGCAATTTAGAGCAACAGTCTGTGATTCTATTAAAGCCAGTGTTGTTTTGACTGATACTATATATAACAAATCGTTTATCCAAATAAAGCAATTTATGAGCAGTCATATTACTGAAGTTTATAGCTGGTAGGATACCATCTTTTAGTTACCGTGACTGTTTAAATGATTATATCCTATTATAAAATAATACAATCATTTTACAGCTACAGAACATTTGATCCAGATTTAAGCGCGTCTGGGTCTGGAATGTGGAATCCACAAGACGGGAAGATGTCACCGGCACGTAGAACTTTCTGCCTGTTTACCACGTTTGATTTAATACTCACCTTCATATTATGGGTTATTTATACACAGGTAAGGATAGAGAAGTGTGCTGAAAGTTAAAGAGTATATTCGTCATTTTATTACATTTCTTTCTAATAAATTACTGATTGTTTCTAAATCTTCAAGTAACTGGGCATGATAATTTTACCCATTCTATAATTTCGGTATCAGCATCTGCGCAACAATTCCATTTTAATCTTCATATGATGTCACTTAGTACGTAGTTTGGTTAGAACATTGCCATAAAAACGAGTGCAAAACAATGAAATGAAACAATAAATAATAAACTCACTGAGGGAAATTTGTAATAGTTTTTCACTCTAAGAGCTGTCCTAGTAACAGGGCTTCAAATATATTACATATTTGTCTGTGATTTGTATAGGAAATACTGGGAATAGAAAAGCTATATCTACTCGTTTGCTCTACTGGGAAATATCTCCCAGTTTTCCCAGTACGGAACATTGCTCGGCCTTTTCCGTCAGTGGCGGGAACGCCAAATGACGTTCCGATTGCTTTAAGGACGTCGTCGTCAGATTCTGCCACTAGGAATAACGATTACGGAAATTAACGAAGAGTTCCGAATCCACTTGTTTTGTTTGTATGACGTAACGTCGTCTTGGCGTTCTCGTGCAAACTGGTGTAAAAAAGCATGAATCATTAGAAATATTAAAGGGACACTGTCCGTAAGTAAGCAGATATTGAGCATAACCAAATAACTGGCTGACTTTTATTCAGTGAAATGTCTACATGAAAACATGAGGATAGACCCTAAGAAGTATGTAGGAATTCATTCGTGAGTTTGAAAAAAAAATTTATTATATGTAAATAAAGTGGGACCCACAATATTTACCTTTTCTGCGATCACGTGACTTCCATTAGCGCATTAGGTTTTCACCACAGTATGTATTGCGAAATATGTATAGCCCGCTTAGCTCAGTCGGTAGCGTTATCGACCACTTTACACTCACGCACACTATTATTACGGTGAGTGTAATTTTAGTTTAGGCTGCGAGTTCAAACGCACAAAGCGGATTTACTTTTTTTTGTACCGCGATTCAATTCCGTTAAATAATCTTACTTTTAATTAATAAATATTCAATAATGTTTAGTGTGTAATGTTTACGAACATAATTTTTGTGTGTTTTATAAGCTAAAAGTTACGGACAGTGTCCCTTTAATAAAATATCATTTTAAATTATGTAATATATAGTTTAATAACCAGTGTTTTTGAGATACTGAAAATCTCTACCTCGGGAGATATTTCCCGTATCACAAAAACACTGGTTATTACACTCTATTTATAGAGATTTATCATGTTTAGAGGGAAAACTGTAAAAGTTCAGTCTTCTCAAGAACCATCAGCCATATTTTGGCGGTTTTATTCAAAGTATGATCAGTATGATCAGTATACCCCAGATATCAAATGAAGGTCCTGTGGTGAAATGCTACCCAAAATCGCGAATCTTATGTTTGTATATAAAGATATATAACGAAAAATGTAAAATTCTTCGTTCTCAAGAACATGGGCCTTCCAAAATTTCGATTTTGATGTGGTTTATGTCCACTGTGTAGTTAAGGCTGTTCCCTATTTGTTTTGGAGTCACTTACCACCTAGGTATTTAGGTGTGATTACCTATGTATTTGTGGCTGCTACAGTCCTTTTATTTAAATAGTTTACCATAATAGATGACTATTGACTATTAATAATTGATAAATTATTATCAATTATTAATATCTACTATGGTAAATGACCATGATAAATGCCCATTATAAACCATGATAATTATTATTATAATTTATAAATGACGTTACAAGCCATTGTAAACTACCTCTGTAAGGTGTTTGATATACGACTTTATAAACCATGGTAAAGGCGCTTCCGTAGCCAAGATAGTTAAGACGCTACGTTTAAAACATTCTCATCTCTCAAGAGCTGCGGGTTCGAATCAAACTGGGAGCTTGACTTAAGTGAGAAAGTGTTGATTGTTACGGATGGAGGGAGGTATACAGTAAACCCAGGAAAACTTTTAATATGTACTCCTCATGACAACATGACATGACCATACTAAAATATAAAGGTCAAGGTCACACTGAAGGTCATTATATGGGTTAAATACTCATTTTTTTCTTCACGAAAACTATGACTCTCATTTCTTGATATTTCTTCATCAGACTTCCAATATATACTCATCATGACAGCATCAACATGACCATACTAAAATATGAAGGTCAAGGTCACACTGAAGGTCACTATATGGGTTAAATACTCATTTTTTCTTCACGAAAACTTAACGTTGGCTATAACTTCCTAGTTTCTTGATATTTCTTGATCAAACTTTCAATATATACTCATCATGACAACATCGACATGACCATACTAAAATATAAAGGTCAAGCTTGCACTAAAGGTCATTATATGGGTTAAATACTCATATTTTTCTTCATGAAAACTTAACATTGGCTATAACTTTCTCATTTCTTGATATTTCTTGATCAAACTTTCAATATATACTCATCATGACAACATCGACATGACATACTAAAATATAAAGTTCAAGGTCACACTGAAGGTCATTATATAATTTAAATGCTCATTTTTTTTCTTCACAAAAAATATAACGTTGGCTATAACTTTCTCATTTCTGCATCAAACTTTCAGTATATACTTATCATGACAACATTGACATGGCCATGCTAAAATATAAAGGTCAAGGTCATGCTGAAGGTCATTCTATGGGTTAAGTACTCATTTTTTGAAAACAAAGTTGGCTATAACTCTCATTTCTTGATATTTCTTCATCAGACTTTCAATATATACTCATGACAACATCAACGTGACCATACTAAAATATGAAGGTCAAGGTCACACTGAAGGTCACTATATGGGTTAATACTCAATTTTTTTCTTCATGAAAGCTTAGTCAGGTGAGTTTGTCAAGGTCATTTATCTGGGTCCAAAAATCCTCTGTTATACTGACAAAGTGCTGACAGGCAACACAGGTGTTCCGCGGAAAACTCTTCTAGTTCTTGTTTTAGTCTATAAAGAAAGTAAACTGCCAAATAATGGATGCCGTATAGGATTTGTCACGGGTTCTTAAAATACCCGTGATTGAATATGCTTAAAATTAATTGCGAGTTGATAACAATTCAACACTGCAGTTTTAGGGTTTGGGCTGGCTGGTTAAAGCTGTTTATATTGTGTCTATTATATAGAGTTTGGATTCTCAAAATATGTAAGTTATATATATATATATATATATATATATATACGTCGTCAGCAGTAGGTTTACCATTTAGAAATAGTGTACATAATTATGTTAAAAAATGTGGCTGTTGTTGGCATGATAGCACCTTTAAAGTGTCTATGTTCAATACTAAACCATTGTTTTCCTTGTATTTTATGACAGCTGATTGGCATATCCCCTATATGGAAGGCATTCGAAAACCAAGTTTTTGACTATACTTTTGACAAGTCGTTATTTGATACTGTTGTGAGTATAAATCATTTTTTTTACTCTGACAATGTACTCAGGAATATTTAAAGGGTCACACGGCAATCTTGATTTTTATAATAACTCACTGTGTCCCGTTTGTTTTTCTACATAACTTGTAGAATCTGGAATTTGTTCAGTCATTAAAATTAATTATAAGAATAGTATAATGGAAATTATTTTTGCATATTACTAACTGTTGGTTATATTGCACCAGTAATATATTACCTGTGGTAATATAAGAAGAAAAATAGTAAACTGAAAATTTTAATTATATGCAAGCAGGTTTAAAGTCAGAATGATACTGGATTAATAAACACTAATTTAAATGGTTGATTACATTTAGTCCAAACATAATGCCGAGTAAAAGGAGGATTCTTCCCGGGGGCTCAAATGGTAGAGGGACTATAAACCTTAGAAATCCTCCTGGTTGATTACAACTTCAAGATTGCTCTGTGTCCATTGAAGCAAAATACTCAAATTTTCAATTCTGTCATTTAGCATTAAGGCCAACAAAAAAATACCTGTGTTTCCGGTGGCCCGACCGACGAATTTTTAAGGGGCCGACCCTAAAACTTTTTATGAAAAAAAAAAATAAATAAATAAATAAAAAAAAAAAAAAATTGTTCTGAACAATGATTTATCATAATATATCGAGGTAAACTGACATCACAGAGAAACTTTCAGTTGTATCGTCAACTTGTATGGAGTTCATTTTTTTAGAGCATGCAATAGGAAACACGCCTATTTTATTTTTTTTGGCCTAATCAAATTTCCTGATTGTCCCCAGCCCACCAAAGTGGAATGGGCTCTGTCCCTTAAAAAGCAATTCAGTTCAGTTCTACGTCGTGGCACTGAAAGCCATACCACCACACTAATTAAATATGTTAACTTTTGCAGATGATATCAGCTAGCAGATTTGTCTTTATCATGCTGGCGTATGCTTTGTTTAGGATAAACCACTGGTGGGTGATAGCTGTAAGTAATGTTTTGTTGTTTTATATTTAAAAAAATAAATAAAGAAAACACTGATTTAAAGCTTAGCATAGCTGACAATTAAGTAGCACATTGTCATATTGCTGGTTGAGAAACATAGTTTGCAATTAAAGGACAAGATATGATAAGGGGCAAAATTGCTCCCCACCCCTTATATTGATGTTGATATTGCAACCATTTTAATTACTTTTTGAGCTGCAAATGGACCGAATCATTATTAAAATCCATTATAAGTAAGTTTGAAGAAAATACAGTGAATATTAGAGCCTCACAAACCAGACGTTTACAAAATGATTTTTTTTGCTCATTTTAGCAGTTTTCAGACCGTTTTGAGTCTTGGAAATATAGAGCGCAGTAGGGAGCACAGCTGACGACCTGGATTGGTTGTGTTTGCCACATTTGTTTCTGCATACTATAGACCTGATTTGTCTTTATCTACTCACAGTTTATGTATGCGTTTTACTGACCTGGCTTAGCTATGTTTACCCACACTTTGTTTCTGCATGCTACTGACCTGGCTTTACTCGGGTTGCCCGCAGTTTGTTTCTGCATTTTACAGACATGGCTTGGCTATGTTTGCCAATGGTTTGTTTCTGTATTTCTGTATGTTACAGACCACGTTTAGTAATACTTGCCAGAAGTTTGTCTGCTTGGGACAGGTCTGACTTGGTTATGTTTTACAGAAGTTTAGGTCATGCCAAAAACTAGATCCAAAATCACATAAACCTTGGTAAATAGTTTGTGAAATGCAACACTTTTAACAGCAGGACTAGGTTGACCTTGCACTATGACCATATGTCACAACAGTTTATTATCCTGGATTGTTCAACTTCCCCCGGTAATTGTATATTGGTTGACAGTTCACGTCTATCTGCACTTTATTATGGATTGCGGGAGGTAAACAGTACTGGTTCTACCCAGAAAAATGGGGTTGTCTTCCTTTATACCAAAAATAATTGACCATCATATATGGCCTAATGTGCTCAGACAACCAAACAAAATCTACATGATAGTTTGATGTAAGTTTGCTGTTTTGTTTCGGTAGTTTTTTGTAAATTTACTGTTTTATTTATTTTGTTTCAGATTTCTACAAGTATGACCTGTATATATCTACTCTTGAAATGTTTCCTTTTTGAGGTAGGTACTCATGGTCATCTCAAAGAAATATTTAGAATGAGACAAAGAAAATTGCATTTAAATTTTACCAGTAAGCATTTTAGTTTAAAGGGAATGTAGCGACACTGTATTATTGAGAGAATGATCAAAATCGAATGATAAACAAAAAAGATATAACCTTTGGAAGGTAGTTCTATTAACGGATATGGAAGCTGCCATTTTGAGAACTATAACATCACAGTTCAAATAACCATATATTTAATATTGATAAATAGAGTTTAAAGCAAAGGAAAACACCTCCCTTGCATAGAATATATGTGCCTTTAATTGTTGATTCATTTATAGCAGAGTGAGGAAGTGTCGATTCTAACGGATGGCAGGAGGTGTACAGTACTGGTTCTATCCAGGAAAAGTGGGTGGTCTGCCTCCACCACAAAAAATTGACCGTCATATATAACCTTACTTGTGTTGAAAATGACGTAAAACACGATACAAACAAACAAACAAAAGTTATAGCAGATTACCTTCCCTTGCAAAGAATATATGTACCTATGATTGTAGATTCATTTAATAGAAGATTACCTCCCCTGCAAAGAATATATGTACCTATGATTTTAGATTCAGTTAATAGAAGATTACCTCCCCTGCAAAGAATATATGTACCTATGATTGTAGATTCAGTTAATAGAAGATTGGCTCACTTGCCTAGAATATTATTACGAGGTTCCGTCTTAATTCCATTAAGCGATGGGAAAGCTTATATTAGCATGATTTTATAACGGATATTTCGACAATAAAACACGTTTTAAAAAACGTTTACTGACAAAAGCGATAACTTGTTTAAAATTACCTATTAAATGTTTTAATTTTACAATATGCACAATTTTTAAGCCGATATTAAGGTTTTATTTCATACCCCAGCCAACCGCATTTTCTCTTCTTGAAGAAGGGGTTGGATGGGGTATGGAAATTAATACTTGGACCATGTAATGATATGTACCTATGATTGTAGATTCAGTTAATAGAAGGTTATCTCCCATGCATAGAATATATGTACCTATGATTGTAGATTCAGTTAATAGAAGATTATCTCCCTTGCATAGAATATATGTACCTATGATTGTAGATTCAATTAATAGAAGATTATCTCCCTTGCATAGAATATATGTACCTATGATTGTAGATTCAGTTAATAGAAGATTATCTCCCTTGCATAGAATATATGTACCTATGATTGTAGATTCAGTTAATAGAAGATTATCTCCCTTGCATAGAATATATGTACCTATGATTGTAGATTCAGTTAATAGAAGATTATCTCCCATGCAAAGAAGATATGTACACGTCTATGATTCTGTGTTTTTTGTTCTCCAGTTTAGTGACAATGTACTGGGAGGGAAGAACCCACTTAGCTATGTTGTGTTAATAGTGAGTTTTGTTCTCGCCTGGCTTGAAACCTGGATGCTCGACTTCAAGGTTATACCAGTAGAGCAAAAGGCCAGAGAAAGTAAGTTCTGGGCAGTGTTTAAAGGGACACATGGGGATGTTGAACTATTTATCAAGCACTAAATTCAGCAGTTTAATTTATTCATGCAGTATTATTTTGACTTTAAACGGGGTTGCATATAATTAAAAAGAGGTAATACATTTTGGAGTTTTCAGATGTTAAGCTAATGTAAGTTATAATTTTCAAGAAATTTAAATACCTTTAAATGTATCCATGTATTAAATCATTGAATGAATGTTAACATTATTGAAACATTTTCAAAAAGGTGAGCTAATGTAAATATCTGTAAAATGTAGCTGTTCTTAGTTTTAATCAAACATATATATTATTAAACGAAAAATGGTGAAATGTTTAGAATAAAAGCAGTAATGTTGTTTTACCTTGCGTGGCGCAGTCGGTAGCGTGGCGGATTTGTAACCGGAGGCCCCGGGTTCAATCCACCCTGGTGCCACTGAGTTTCGTCTGTGTGTTCTTGGGCAAGACACTTTCCCGTAGCCTCGTCCGTTGCATGGGGAAGTAAACCGGGCGGTCCTTTGTATCGGTCTATCCTCCGAGCACGTAAAAAAACCATAGGAATCTATTTGATAATAAGAGTAGAGCATGGTTCCCGGATTCCTGTATATCCTTCCCCTCTCTCTGGGGTGGCTCTAAATAACCTATACTGTGTTGATGAGCCGTTAAACAACATTCAATTCAATTCAATTGTTTAACCAACATCGGTCTTCACTTCTGGGACTTCCATCTGCAACATGAATTTTCCATCAAACATCTGACTGTTAAATATCAAACTCATAGTCCAACAATTATACAAAACCGTCTAAAATCCTACCCAGATAATATTTTTTGTTTTGAAAAGTTATTTAATTTTTTCGTGTTAAGCAGCCCCTAGAATTAAGAGATTCTTGTTGCGGCATTTTGATTCATAAATAATCAACAAAGAAAAATGAAAATGTTGAAAATTATCCAAATCTTCTGTTGTTGTGCGTGTTAAAGCTCTTTACTGCAGGTGTACTCTTGTTGGGCTCATTACCTAAAAGGGACATTAAATTCCAATGCTCAGTCTGATGACTGCAGTGGATTACTAAGTAGTTTCAGATCTCTACTCCTTTTTATACATCACACCACGATAATGGTGCGTCATTCTTCACCCCATGATTTAAGATTTTAGTTTGCTCTGTTTATTGGTCATCATTATCCCTATACTTTCCTTACTTCGTACATATATACGAGAACTATATATTCCGATCAAAAGTAGATCACCATGAATGACCTTGACCTAGATTTAACTGATTCTTTCTGTCTGGTTTCTATCGCTGATAGCCCAACACTCTTCAAACTGCATAGACAGATATATCTAGGTGAGAATTATACATTCCGGACAAAAGTAGGTCACAACAACTGACCTTGACAGGCTTGATTGAGATTAAAGTTTTAAGTTACCTTGTTTCTGAATCATCAATATCCCTACAGTAACTTCATACACATGCACATTTAGATTCCGATCAAAAGTAGGTCGCCATGACTGATCTTGACCTACTTTTTACGACACTGCGTTTGAAACCTTTTCGCCTTCCACCGCTGCGGTTTCGAATCCCACTGTGAGCTCGACTTGCAAATGAGAAAGTGAAAAAAATTGGTGATCTGCCTCCACGTCAAAAAAAAATGACTGTCATATATAGCAAGGTTCATACAGCCTTAAAAAGTCCTTAAATTTCAGTGGTAGCCTTTAAAAGTCCTTAAGTCCACTCCAGCCTTAAAAAGTCCTTAAATTCTGACAAAATATCATTAAAGGTCCTTGAATTTCATAATCGATTAATTATACAAGAGAAATAATATCTGATGTAGTTAAAAAAAAATCGGCAAAAAAAAAAAGAATTCGTCGATAATGTTATGAGTTAAATCGGGCCTTAAAAATTAGTTATTAGGGCCTTAAAAGTCCTTAAAAAGTCCTTAAATTACATAATGATAATTCTGTATGAACCATGTATAGTCTAAAAATGTGCTGAAAATGACGTAAAACATCATTCAACCAACCTACCAACACCTCACCCTGCATCAAGTTCCCGCTAGGTATTGATCATGCGCAAAATTAACTCGAAAAATATAAAAAAAAGTTACTTAATTTCCTTTTGTTTCAGTTGCTAGAAGAATTCAACACGAAAGAGAGCCTTTATTAAGGGGTAGAAATAATTCAAATGCATCTGAGGTGCCGAGAGATCCTGAATATTATTCGCCTTATCATACACCAGAGGGTAAGTGTAATACAACAAAGACGTGCTTGTCACTTGTTCACTATCAGTGTTATTGTAAGCAAAAATAATTTCTTTTTTTATTTCATCAATTTTGAAAAAGTTTGTGTTGTATGTTTTAAAAGAACGCACAGCAATATTAGTTTTTAGCATCGTCCTTTAGTTCTTTCAATTTTCCACTTTAGAGACAATTGGTTTCACATAATGTCATTTGTTTACATTATAACGTTTGTAAACAAATGGCTCATTTGTGCCAATATTTCTATTCATAATTTTCCATTGCTGAGATGTTGAGATTTTACCTTTTTTCAGTAGGTGATAATATGTGTGTTACTTGGTTTCTATCCATAGGTTCTATAGTAAAATTAAAGCCTTTGGTAGAGAAAGAAGACCATAATTATGCATTAAAAGAGTCACACTGTAAATACCTTAACTTAAAGCCCCAACTGCCATATAAAAGCCAGAAGATGGCGCTGGGGCAGTATTCTATATACATTATGCATTTTTCATATCTGAGGTCCCTTTTTCAAAATTTTGAATAAACTACTGTAAAATAAATTATGAAAAGTTCTCACAAATACATATTTAAACATGTTAAATCAATTGGTGTAATTATTTTTTTAAACAATCATTTCAAAAGTATAGTTTCAAAAAATAATTTAAACCAACTGTCAAACAATTTGAATTTGCCAGGAGGAGCCTATGAGGTTATGACCCTTGCTAATACAGAATGTAAACATTTCCCACATGGCTGTGTTTATCAACGATTAAATTCAAATATAGAGTCGGCTGCTTCAGTGTAGGACAGTTTACATCAGCTATTTTAGTTGACAGACAATTTGATAGGCCACTCCTACAAATATTTACTTCTCAGGCAGTAAATGTTGGGGATTTAATTTATACTACCAAAATTTAGAGGTGTGTCAAATTTCTTGTCTCTGATTTTAATGATGCTTTATCAAAACTATGAATAACAGATTATTTGATTTAGGCCATATAATAAAATATGTGAGGTTCCTATTATTATAATACATGCATTAAAAAATAGGGTAGATAGGTAGGAACACCATTTTATTTTTTATGTTGTCTGACTGCTCACGTCAATACTGGCTTTGAATCAGCAGTAGTCCAATTTATAAGCAAACTCGAGTAGTACTACATATTATGCTCGAAAATACATATTATGCACGTGCAACTGTATTATAATAAAACCTATTGTCAGTATTCACCTACATCAACAATTGGGCGGAGATATCTAAGTTCTGGCCTCATGTTAATTATGGCTCCCCCACACTTTGTGTGGTAGGGGAGCCATATTGATTTTGTGCTTTCTGTCTGTCTGTCTGTCTGTCTGTCTGTTTCTCTGCGTGCGTGTCTGTGTCACAAACGATGTCCGATCAATAACTAGAGAATGGTTGGACCTAGGTTCCTCAAACTTGGAAGGATGGTTGGTCATGACAAGTAGATGACCCCTATTGATTTTGGGGTCACTAGGTCAAAGGTCAAGGTTGCGGTGACATTGACTATCAAAACGATGTCCGATCAATAACTAGAGAATGGTTGGACCTAGGGTTCTCAAACTTGGAAGGATGGTTGGTCATGACAAGTAGATGACCCCTATTGATTTTGGGGTCACTAGGTCAAAGGTCAAGGTTGCGGTGACATTGACTATCAAAACGATGTCCGATCAATAACTAGAGAATGGTTGGACCTAGGGTCCTCAAACTTGGAAGGTTGGTTGGTCATGACAAGTAGATGACCCCTATTGATTTTGGGGTCACTAGGTCAAAGGTCAAGGTTGCGGTGACATTGACTATCAAAACGATGTCCGATCAATAACTAGAGAATGGTTGGACCTAGGTTCCTCAAACTTGGAGGGATGGTTGGTCATGACAAGTAGATGACCCCTATTGATTTTGGGTCACTAGGTCAAAGGTTTTTTTTTAATTATTTTTTTTAAATATTTTTAATTTTTTTTTTTTTTTTTTTTTTTTTTTAATTTTTTTTTTTTTAATTTTTGCATAAAAAGTTTTAGGGTCGGCCCCTTAAAATAATAGGGTCGATCGGGTTACCTGAACCACACATATTTTTTTATGTGGCCTTACTGATACAGATAGTAGATACAGTCACAGGGATATTGATTATCAAAACGATCTCAGATCAATAGAGGACGGTTGGACCTAGAGTCGTCAATTATGCCTGTTCGGGCTATTGGGGGAGCCATACGTTTTTGTCCCATGGACAATAACAATTTCTAGTTAGATACTGTCATGCAGTGTATTAGCCAGCCAACTGTGTAGCTGTCTTTTGCACAGAGATTTTGAAAAATTGCGGCCAATATTTTGAGGAGTGGTTGGAGTAAAAAAAGGTGTTTTTTTGCTAACTTTCAAACTCTTACTTTCTCAGTATTGTTATATTTTATATACATTTATTGAAGAAAGATGATCTAAAATAACCCTTTTGACCTTCATCTGTGAAAATTAATTAACCCAGAGACACCCACTTGTTACGAATTGGCGCGTAACGCGTGTTAGCAAATCATTTTGCACACCCTGTTTGCATATTTGCACTCCCAGTTCTTAAATTTCTGCCTAATACACTGCTGTCATGAAATAACTGAAATATTGTTTCCAGCATCATTTAACCTCATACAGTACCCTACAATATAATACTATACAATACAAGACTCTTTCTGCTAGTATACCACTATTCATTTATCATATTCATATATATGCCTTAACAAAACATTTCACAGTATGGTAAAGAGCCCTTGAGTTGTTTGTCCATGCAAAATGTTTGTCAACTCCTAAATGTTCCAGATCCTAAATATTCCAAATAACCAAATTAGTCTTTCTTGATATTAGTATTTTCTGATACAGTTTTTGTCTCACCTTTTCGAAGAAAAAAAGAGACATATGTGTTGCTTTTCCGGCGGCGGCGGCTTCAACATTCAAGTTTTACGTTTAGGTCATTTTCTCATAAACTATATGCACTAGACCTTTCAAACTTTGCTTATAGTTGTATCATGGGTGGTACATCACAACGTGATAAAGCAAATGTGGAAGTGACCTTGACCCTCCAAGCAAAGGGCAGATAACTTACTAATATTTAGGTTCAACTTTTGCATTTAGGTCACTTTTTCACAAACTGTATGCACTAGACCTTTCAAACTTTGCTTATAGTTGTATCTTGGATGGTACATGGCAACGTGACAAAGCAAATGTGGAAGTGACCTTGACCCTCCAAGCAAAGGGCAGATAACTTTATAATTTTTAGGTTCAACTTTTGCGTTTAGGTCACTTTTTCACAAACTATATGCACTAGACCTTTAAAACGTTGCTTATAGTTGTATCTTGAGTGGTACATCACAATGTGACAAAGCAAATGTGGAAGTGACCTTGACCCCCAAGCAAGGGCAGATAACCTTATAATTTTTACCTTCAACTATGGCGTTTAGGTCACTTTTTCACAAACTGTATGCACTAAGCCTTTCAAACTTTGCTTATAGTTGTATCTTGAGTGGTACATTGCAACATAACAAAGCAAATGTGGATGTGACCTTCACCTTGCAAGCAAAGGGAAGTAACTTTAATTGTTACATTTACATCACTTTCTCATGAACTAGAATTATGCACTAGATGTTTTAAACCTAATTTATAGCTTAATCTTTGGAAGAAAACATATTCTATTTTGACATAGTTGTGTCTTCGGTAGTGCATCTTTTTTTTGGATGCCTGGATTTCATCTATGACCTTGACCTACTTTTTGGAGCTGATGATTTTTAGCTCGACTGGCCAAAGGCCTTCATTTTTCATCCGATCTTTACCAAACTTTACCAGATTGTTAATATCAATGAAAGCTCGCACAAGTTCGAAAACTAGCGAGATCATAATAGTGGAGTTATGGCCCTTGATTTAGTTAAAAATGCTATATTTTGCCTTGTTAATACGATAGGGCTTTCATTTTTCATCTGATCTTTACCAAACTTAACCAGATGTTTTGCCTTTTTTTTTTATTATTAGTATTTCTTTTTTCTTTTTTTTTTTCTTTTTTTTTTTAATATATATTTTTATAATATACATTTTTATTACTTACATTTCTCAAACATTTTTTTTATTTCTTTTTTTTTTTATATTTTTTTTTTATTTTTAATTTTTTTTTAATTTTTAATTTATTATTCATTATTTCTTTTTTTAATTTTCTTATTTCATTATTTTTTTCATTTTTTTCTTTTTTGGTGTTAACGTCGTGTTGGCAGGAAGCATTTGCTGTGCCTATGGCATTTTTTTTTCCGGTTCGTTGATTTTGACGGAGTTACGGCCACTTGACTTTTTTTTTTTAAATTTCTTGTCAGCGCTACTCCTCCTAAACGCCTGGTTGGATTTCGACGAAACATGGCAGGAAGCATCGGTAAGATGTCTAGTTGTGTATTTGTTCCAGTTTGCTGATTTATGACGGAGTTATGGCACTTTGACATTTTACTTTAAATTTCTTGTCGGCGCTACTCCTCCTAAACAGCTTGTTGGATTTCTACAAAATTTGGCAGGATGTCTAGCTGTGCAAAGCATGGTATATCAATGATATTTTGGACACGTTCGAAAACCAGCTAGATCTAGTTAGTAACGACAGGTTATGGCCCTTGATTTGTTGAAAAATGCTATATTGTATTTTCCTTTGTTAAATCTGAAGTTACTTGATTTTTTATCTGAGCGATCTAAGGCCATCCGATCCCTGTTGTTTTTGCAATGTTTTAAAAAACAAACTGATGGGACTTTTATGTCGACAACCCTTGATTATAAGAGCCATTTTAGCCAGTAGAGCATCCACAGGCCCTCTTGGGCCTCTTGTTTGTAATAGAATGGCATTTTGTTAATGCACTTAAATGTCATCTCAGCAAACGGCAAACTTGATTGTTTTTAGTACTAAAATGTTTACAAACTTTCATTTAAGCATCATTGACCTTTTTATTTTTAAGTCCAGCCCCCGTTAGGCGAGACATGTGAATTCACAGATTTCTTGTGTAATTATAGCCCCACTTTCACAAAGTGAAGTAGGGGCTATATAGGAACACAGGCACCCGGCACAGAGCTAGGATAGTAATTTATACTGAGTATAAAATATATATACATATATATAACCATTTTGAGGTTTAAAACATATATACATATATATAACCATTTTTAGGGGGTCAAGTCCATCTTTTACTATCCTAGCTCTGTGCCGAGTGCCTGTGTATAGGAATCATGGTTTCTTTAATGTCGTGTCGCGTCCCATAGAACATTTTTGTCGCTTCGCATCGCACAACACATTTTTATTACTTACATTTCTCAAACAGTTTTGAATGGTTGTTCCCAAACTTCATAAACGCATAATAACTTATGTCCCTGTACATAAAAATTGATGACCTTATGTCCCTCTACATCATACATTGTTGATGCCTAATTTATTATAGAATTATGCCCCTTGTTTGATTTAGAACTTTCCACTCTAATATAGTATAATGTCCTACAACACAATATTTTCTTAAACATTTTGAATTGATTTTTCCCAAACTTCATGTACACATAACAACTGATAACCTTATGTCCCTGTTAATCACCCATTGTTGATTGCGTACATTTTATTTACAGAATTATGGCCCTTTGTTTGACTTAGACATTTTCCACTGTAATATTGTATAATGTCCTGTAACACTATTTTATTACTTGCATTTCTCAAACAGTTTCAAATGGATTGACATTTTTATTCCCAAATGTCATTTATGCATAACAACTGATGACCTCTTCCGCTTTCACAAAGTGAAGTGGGGGCTATATAGGAATCACGCTGTTCGTAACATCCCGTTGTGTCGCGTTACATATTTGTCCTGTCTAGTAACACATTTTTTAGCTCTACTGGCCAAAGGCCTGGAGGGCTTAGGCGATCACTTTTCGTCCGTCGTCCATCTGCCTGTCCGTCTGTTAGCAATTTTATAAAATCGACATCTCCTCTGAAACCGCTTAAAGGATTTTGATGAAACTTCATCACAATGTTACTTGGGAGGGCCCCTCTCAGATTTATGTTTTTCGCGGCCGCTAGTTGTCCAAGATGGCCACCATGGCTAAAACTAGGTCAAATTTAAAGAAATTTCAAACAACTTCTCCGCCAAAACCACTTATTCCATTCTACTGAAATATCATACACATGTTCTTTGGGTTGGACTCTTTCAAGTTTTTGTTTTTCGTTATCGTCAAATAATAAAAATGGCCGCCACGGCGACCCAAAGTTTACATGGAATTATATAGGAAAAGGTTAAAAACTACATCTTCTCTGAAACCGCCTGAAAGATTTTGATGAAACTTAAGCACAATGATATTTGGGATAGTCCCTCTCAGATTGTGTTTTTCGCGGCCGCCAGTCATCCAAGATGGCCGCTATGGCTAATACTAGGTAAAATTTAAGTAAATTTCAAACGACATCTCCGAAACCACTTATTCCATTCTTGTGAAATATCATATACATGTTCCTTGGGTTGGCCTCTATCAAATTTGTGTTTTTCGTTATCGTCGAATAATCAAAATGGCCGCCACAGCGACCCAAAGTTTACATAGAGTTATATAGGAAAAGGTTAAAAATTACATCTTCTCTGAACCGCCTGAAAGATTTTGATGAAACATATTTGGGATAGTCCCTCTCAGATTTATGTTTTTTTGCAGCTGCCAGTCATCCAATTTGGCTGCCATGGCTTAAACTAGGTTACATTTAAGGAAATTTCAAACGGCATATCCTCCAAAACCACTTATTCCTTTCTTGTGAAATATCATATACAATGTTCCTTGGGTTGGCCTCTATCAAGTTTATGTTTTTGAATCACATCATACAAGCCCTCTTGGGCCTCTTGTTATTACTTGCATTTCTAAAACAGTTTTGAATGGGTTGTTCTCAAACTTCATTTACACATAATAACTGATGGCCTTATGTCCCTGTACATTACCCGTCATTGATTGCCTAATTTATTACAGAATTAAGGCCCTTTGTTTGACTTAGAATTTTCAACTCTAATATTGTGTAGTCCTGTAACATATTTTCTCTCAATCATTTTCAAATTGATTTTTCCCTAACGTCATGTCCACATAACAACTACGGTAATGACCTTATGACCCTCTACAATACATTGTTGATTGCCTTATTTATAACAGAATTATGGCCCTTTGTTTGACTTTGATGGTGGGGCGTCCGTGGCCGAGTGGTTAGAGTCTCTGACTTGCAATCACTTGCCCCTCACCGCTGTAGGTTCGATCCCTCAGGGGCATAGGAATCTTTATGTGAGGCAGCTATCCAGCTGGCTTGCGGAATGTCGGTGGTTCTACCCAGGTGCCCACCCGTGCACGAAAATTGCCCGGAGGGGCACTTGGGGTCTTCCTCCACCAGTGGAAGCTGGAAAGTCGCCATATGACCTTAGCTGTTGGTGCGACTATAAAATCCAATTCAATTCAATTCAATTGACTTTGATGGCCCATAACACAATTTAATAACTTGAATTTCTCAAACAGTTTCGCATGGATTGTTCCCAAACTTCATATATGCATAACAACTGATGCCCTTATGTCCCTCTACCTCATACATTGTTGATGCCTAACTTATTATAGATATATGGCCCTTCCATAATTCTGAAAAGAACTAAACTTAGACTTTTTCACGATTTAATGAACTTCATGTGGCTTTCACTTCAAAAGCTTTCATGGATTGTTATTACACTTGACATACAGTTCATGGATTGTTATTGCACTTGACATACAGTTCATGGATTGTTATTGCACTTGACATACAGCTCACACGTGATGATATGATGCGTCTCTGCATCAATGGTTTTCGATTCTGCAATGTTTTTTCAGAATTATGGACCTTTGTTTTACTTAGAATTTGTTTCACATTAAAAAAATAACAAAATATTTTAGACATATATTATTCTTGGTTTTGCCCATTCTCACTAGCTATATCAAAAATGTGGGGTATCCATCACTGATGCCAGTTTTACTTTTAGTATTTTCTGATACAGTTTCTTTGTTTAGCGGGGTTTCACCCTGTCCGTCCGTCTGTCTGTCTGTAGATGCAACCTTGTCCGTGCCATAACTCCTCTCCCCCTGAACCAAATCTCATGACATTTCATAGGTGAACTGCCTGTGGTGAGAGGAGGACCCCTATTGATTTTGAGATTAGTAGGTCAAAGGTCAAGGTCACCGGGATCCAATAATAAAAAACCTTGTCCGCACCATAACTCCTCTCCCACATAGGCAAATCGCATGAAACTTCATAGGTGAACTGCCTGTGGTGAGAGGATGACCCCTATTATGTTGAGGTCATTACGTCAAAGTTCAAGGTCATTGGGACCCGATAATGAAAAACATTGTCTGCACCATAACTCTTCTCCCACATAGGAGGACAACCACTTGTCATTTTTAGGTCAGTAGGTCAAAGGTCAAGGTCACTGGCATCCGATAATGAAAATCTTTGTCCGCTCCATAACTCTTCTTCCCCTGAAGCAAAGCTCATGAAACTTCATAGTTGAACTGCCTGTGTCGAAAGGACGACCCCTATTGATTTTGAGGTCAAATGTCAAGGACACCGGGCTTGATAATGAAAAGTCTTGTCCGCACCTTAACTCCTCTCCTCTTGAAGCAAATCTCATGAAACTTAATAGGTGGACTGCCTGTGATGAAAAGATGACCCCTATTGGTTTTGAGGTCAGTAGGTCAAAGGTCAAGGCCACCATTACATGATCATGAAAATTCCACTCCACTCAATCTTTACTCAAACAGTCGGGTGGGGTATGGGGTGGGGACTGGTAGCGGAGGTATATTTGTCGCCCTTAAAAGGAGACGGCTCTAGTTGTTTTTTGTTTAATACATATAACGGTTTTTGATTATAAACTCGAAGTTGTGTTTCTTTTTTTCCTTTTGTATCTTATTCATACATATTTTACAATTTATTCGTGAATGACATTTTTTAATACAATTAAAATAAACTTTACTATTAATAGAAGGGTATTGGGTCATAAACTTTGTCTCACCCTAATATTACCCAGTTTTTCACCCCCAAAGTGACAACAATAAATGTTAAATACTAGCACTTTATTCTTTACAATTGTACTGCATAATACCACTTACGCCATATTGTTATAATATACCCATAGGAGTGTTGCCAAATCTTAATATAAAGGTGAAATCATTGAATTAAAATTAATCTTGATTTGTTGACGTCATTTTAAGATCAAATTTTAGTTCATGGGCACCGTCTCTAAGTCAATGATAGTCTTATGCTCATACCATTGACTAGTCTGGGGTTATAGCATCACCTTTAATGATCTTGCAGTCATGTCTACTTGTACCATTGACTATGTATATGTATGTATGTAGGGGGTTATAGCATCACCTTTAATGATCTTGCAGTCATGTCTACTTGTACCATTGACTATGTATATGTATGTATGTAGGGGGTTATAGCCTCACTTGTAATGATCTTGCAGTCATGTCTTCTTGTACCATTGACTATGTATATGTATGTATGTATGGGGTTATAGCCTCACTTGTAATGATCTTGCAGTCATGTCTTCTTGTACCATTGACTATGTATATGTTTGTATGGGGTTATAGCCTCACTTGTAATGATCTTGCAGTCATGTCTTCTTGTACCATTGACTATGTATATGTATGTATGTATGTATGGGGTTATAGCCTCACTTGTAATGATCTTGCAGTCATGTCTTCTTGTACCATTGACTATGTATATGTATGTATGGGGTTATAGCATCACTTGTAATGATCTTGCACTCATGTCTACTTGTACCATTGACTATGTATATGTTTGTATTGGGTTATAGCCTCACTTGTAATGATCTTGCAGTCATGTCTTCTTGTACCATTGACTATGTATATGTATGTATGTATGGGTTATAGCCTCACTTGTAATGATCTTGCAGTCATGTCTTCTTGTACCATTGACTATGTATATGTATGTATGGGGTTATAGCATCACTTGTAATGATCTTGCACTCATGTCTACTTGTACCATTGACTATGTATATGTATGTAGGGGGTTATAGCATGACTTGTAATGATCTTGCAGTCATGTATACCTGTACCATTGACTATGTATATGTAGGGGGATATAGCATCTCTTGTAATGATCTTGCAGTCGTGTATACTTTTACCATTGACTATGTATATGTGTATGTAGGCGCTTATAGCATCACTTGTAATGATCTTGCAGTCATGTATACTTGTACCATTGACTATGTATATATATGTAGGGGGTTACAGCATCACTTGTAATGATCTTGCAGTCATGTCTACTTGTACCATTGACTACGATATGTATGTATGGGTTATAGCATCACTTGTAATGATCTTGAAGTCATGTATACTTGTACCATTGACTACGATATATATGTATGGGTTACAGCATCATTTGTAATGATCTTGCAGTCATGTCTACTTGTACCATTGACTATGTATATGTATCTATGTGTTTTAAACATATTTATTTTACATTGATTGCGCCCCGTGTGGTTCCCGGGGGCCCCCGTTTGGTCACGGGGCAAAGAATAGGGCCACTGCAGATCCCTTTGGAGGGTTAGGCAGAGGGGTAGAATCCCCCCAAATTCATGTTCATTTTATAATTTTTTGTTTATGTTCATTAAAGGTCTTCATCATGATCCCTGCATTGTTTCAGGTGCCATCTAGCTCACATCAAAAACAATAACGTGGCTCCAGCGTAAATGGAGTTTCTACGATAGAATTTGCAGCAAATCTGCAGTTCAGGGTGAGAAGGTTCTAGGCCCATTTTCCATATTTATCTCGATGTACATGGAAGATGAGCCTGGCATGTTCATGCCTGTTAGGTGCCATATAACCTTTTCAAGTGTTGGTGCACCTTAAAACCCAATTCAATTCAATTCAATTTACATTGATTGCGAAACAGTTCTTGCAACTTAGATTAATCACTCTCGATGGCTTCCTGGGTAGAACCAGTACTAAGCAATGTGGATTAATTATCTTGCTCAAGGATAAATAATGTGGCCGCGACGGAGGATCGAACTCTCGATCAGAAGTTCGGCGCTCTACCACTGGACCACGCACTCCACGTAATCTATGAAGGGGGTTATAGTATCACTTGTAATGATCTTGCAGTCATGTCTACTTGTACCATTGTGCTCAGTGCTCAACTGTCTAGTGCTGCCACACTGGAATACCACGCCGTAGACATACATGACTTAATACCCCACCCAGTCACGTCATACTGACACCAGTTCTAGAACTATCCTTTATATGCTGAATGTCAAGCAAGGGAGATAATTGTCACGTTTTTTTGAAGTCTGTGGTATCAATAGTCATGGATTCAACCCACGACTTGCTGCATGTGAGGTGGATGCTGTAGAACATTGACTATTGTCAATGGAATTTCCGTCATTTTCAAATTACTGTTAATTTCCCCCACTACGATAGTGTAACTCTCGTCCGTCTGTCCATTCCGATTGGAAAGAATTTACTAGATTAAGCCTAAATATATAATAAATCACAGACAAAAATGTAATGTCACCTTTTAATTCAATATTTTTACATGTGATATTAATCGGTACTGCATCTCACAGCACACAGTATAGATTCTCACCGCTGCGGGTCCGAATCCCGCAGGGAGCCCGACTTGTAAGTGAGAAAATGTCCAAGTTATGGATGGTGGGAGGTTCACAGTACTGGTTCTACCCAGGAAAAAATGGGGTCAGGGCTTTTTTAACTTATTTAAATGGGGCCGAAATTTGGCCTCTTCCCAAATGAAAAAAAAAATCCTAATTCTTTTTTTTAGAAAGTCGTAAAAGTCATAGACATTCCATTGTATGTTAAAATTAGTGCTAAATTCAATATCTGATTGATATTACACCTAAAACGTACCTTTTAATGAAAGTTTTCCTCTTAAAAAAACATTGCCTACAGAGCTCTAGATAAGCTGCGTATCTGCGTAATTTACGCAAAAAAGGAGCCAAAAAACACAAAAGATTTCTTTTTATGCGTACTTAAAACACAAAAAAAATAAGAAAAACAAGAACGATCTATTTCAATGCGTACCGAAACGTAAATACACAGCGTTACGCAATCTCCATCTTCTGAATTAAATGGTTTGTTTGATTGTCGAATTGTTCTGTTCCGTAATCATCACATGTTTGTAGAATATGTTCCTAGTACTGTATGATGCAAGACTCAATTAGAACATATTGAGAACGAGTCTACGTTTGACTAAACAAACATTTCACAGACGGGTTTCGGGTTATGTTTACTTTATAAAACGTGTTGAATTGAGGTATCGTTAATAGGTATTGTAATCCAGTCTGCGTATTGATATCCTGTCAAATTTTCCCGTAAAATACGAAAAGTTATTGTTATTGCCCAATAAGAAGTAATATGGTTCAAGTCAAGAATAAAACAGTATTAAAGGCCACTGTAAGCATTCTACTTGTGTTTTACTTTGTTTTCCTGATTGTTTGATTATAAAAGTAAACCTTATTAATATTTAACAAACAAATAAAACATAACATGTTTAAACAAGCACATAATTTGACAATTTTTTCAACTACTCATAAGTATTGTAAAATTTACAATGAATATAAGTAGTTGAAGAAAAAAAAAGCAAATATAAAAAAACGAAGGGTATAAATATGGATAAAAAAAAATTGACTGGGTTAAAAAACCCAAATATAAAAAAAATGATGGGTAAAAAACCCAAATAGCAAAAACCTTATCTAGAGCTCTGGCCTAAATAGCGAAAATCATGCCCTTTTTTTCCCAATTTTAACATCGAGCGCTTCTTAATAAATAATATAAAATAATCCCTTTCCTGAATTATTTAAAGGGCCCAATATAGGGTCAATATAGGGTCGATTGGACAAATTAAAATCCTCTCTCCTAAGCATGTCCGTGGCTGAGGGGTTAACAACGTTGCATTGTAAACCTGCTCGCCTTTCATCGCTGCAGGTTCGAATCCCACTGGGAGCTCAACTTGTAAGTGAGAAAGTGTCGATTCTTACGGATGTCGGAAGGTATACAGTACTGGTTTTACCCAAGGAAAACAGAGTGGTCTGCCTCTATCACAAAAAACAACCATCATTTATGGCCTAACATGTGCTTAAATAACATAAAACACCATTCAAACAAACTCCTACTTGATTCATGATAACCCCACTTGTTTAAAGGGAGAACATCCAGTTTTGGGGGAATTATACCTATTATGATGTTGAGTTGTGTCCCTTACATGTCATTATTTATTGACAATTCTCTTATCTTTGTATACCAAGAAAAACAAGTTATGACCGAGTTATGAACGCAGCCAATAAAACTCGTGCATTCCATTAATTGGACAGATTTTGAGGACCTTTCTTTCATCTGTAGTAATGATTTCTCCCTATTGGTTTGTTGCCCATGAATAATTTATTGATTTCTAGACTTTGGTTTATTGCTATGTGTTTTGCTTTAAAACACTTGTTTGTCATTCATCAACTGTGGGTTTCTTTCATGTGTTTTTTTTTCTTTTTACGTGTCAAGCACTTTTTTAAATGCCTTTAAAGAAAAAATAAATTGGAATATTTGTGATAAAAATCCCAGTTGTATATGTATATATAATATTGTATATGACTTGGTCATGGTGCTCCGATCCCTTTCACACTTTTAAATTTAATATTTTTTCCCAATACAAGAAAATCACATTCTATTGATCGATAAAAAAAGAGCAGTATTTTGTAAGACACATATTGAAGTTTGCCTGTGGGAAACTTCAAATCAACTTATATACTCAATACATTTAAAAACGCACCATTTTAGATTTTACCAAGTGTTGCATTTTCAAATATACTGAGTGTATCATTACACAGACCATAATCACTGTATTGCATAAGAAGTTTGAGATAAAATACAAATCTGTTATTTATAACAGTTTTATTTCATGGCAGGACATGTTTAATTGTTTGATTTTTCAAATACTCAAGTGAAATGCAAACATACCAATTGCCTTAATGGAATGGTTGCCATTTGGAAGAAATTTGGAAATACTGAAGTAGTGTACCTGTGATATAAGTTCTTACCCAGTATATGTTGTAAGCCAGCATTAGGCCAGAGTTTGTTTATTTTTCGGTTCTCAGACGCTCTGACCTTTTTTTTTGTAAAAATTAAAAAAAATCAAAAAGTTTTTTTCTTCACAAACAAAACAAATTGATAAAAAAAGTGCAGATCCCGTTGGAGGGGTAGGCAGAGGGTAGAACCCCTCCAAATTCATGTTCATTTTATCATTTTTTGTTCATGCTCATTAAAGGTCTTCATCGTGACCCCTGCATTTTTTCAGGTGCCATCTCGCTCACATCACTAGAGCAGTGGCAGAAAAACAATAAACGTGGCTCCAGCGTAAATGGAGTGTCTATAATAGAATTTGCAGCAACTCTACAATTCTGCAGGTGAGAATGTCCTAGGACCATGGAGGATGAGCCTGGCATGTTCATTCCTGTTAGGTGCCATATAACCTTTCATGTGTTGGTGCACCTTATAACCCCAATTCAGCTCAATATTTTTTGGTCCCTCATTTCAAACGACCATGTGATCATGTTTAAATTTAATGTAAAAATCAGAAGATTATATTTCTTTAGATTTGTTTTGGTCAGTTTTATATTTTACGAAAATGTAACCAACACCATTGCAGTATACATAAAGAAAATGTTTCAGACTCTTATTTTATGCCCCCGCCATTTGAAGAATGTTGGAAGGATATATAGTGTTACCCCTGTCCGTCTTTCCGTCCATTCGTCCGTGCATGCGTCTGTGTCAAAAATGTCCAAGTTCGATAATCGGCCACATTGTCTCAGTATTTCCAGAGTTATACCATTTGTAATAATAAAAGTGAACAAAATTAAGGATGTCTAGACTCTAACTTCGGTGATTTTTACCCAATCTTCTCCAAAATTTGTTAAATTTTATATGGTCACAATTTCTCAGCTAAGTTCTATAATCGGCCCCATCGCTTCAGTAATTTCAGAGTTATGCCCCTTGGAATAATACAAATTCATGAAATTAATGTTGTCAGGACTCATAACGTGGGTAATTGTTATCCAGTTTTCTCCAGATGTTGTCAAATTTAATATGGGCACAATGTCTCAAGCAAGTTCGATAATCAACTCCATCGCATCTGTAATCCCAGAGTCATACCCCTTGGAGAAGTAAAAAAAATAATATATATAATGTCCGAAAGACAATTTCCTAATTATATGTGAAGCAATAGCGATGGCATCTGTGACATTTCTAGTTTTCTCCCTCCCTCTCCTGTGTGACTTTTAAAACGAATTGCATAGCGAATCCAGCCTTATAGTTTGGCGATTTCCTCCCGTCTGTCTACGCATTTTGATGTTTTGGTTAAAGTTTTTAGTTAAAGTTTCTGTTTTTCCCCATTTCTCAACAACAAATTTGAAACTTGGAACACATTATTATTACTACCCAGTTGTCTATGAGCTGGTAAACATGAAGTTTCAAGGGAAGGTACGCTACTAAGTGACATGCGATTTAAGTATAGGGTCTGTAGCTTTAAAGATATATGTAACACCTCCAATAGCTTGTGTGTCTGAAATTTTGTCAGAGGTAATATCAATCTCTACCCAGAGTACACTCGTTCCTCATTTGACTCTGTCAACTTCAAAAGAAGTAGGGCGAACGGTTAGGTCACGTGATTATTCAAAACAGTTATGACGATGTTCATAATAAATCCTTTTGCGTAATCTGCAAAGATAAAATAAAGACCTATATTAAATAATTTCTATTTTTATTTCTACGAGTTATTTTTTTAAATTAATTTTCTGCTATCGAGCTTCGATTTGAAATGTTTACATTATGCGTATCGATTGAGGAGACCTAAGTACGTATTAGTTTTGTAGTAAAATAGTCCAAATTAAAACTAAATTGTTTTCGTGCATTATTTCAAATCTTGCAACATCTAATCTGCAGATATTCTGAAAATTATATTTACACAAGAAATAAATAAGTTTCAGGCAAACATATTCAAATTTAACAGGTTTTATACCCCCCGTCCACTACAGCCCCGAGGCTTTGCGGAAGGGTTGTCGATAAAATTTTACTTGTTTCGGGAACCTTTCGGGATCATTTATCAAAATTATGGGCGGAGCTTTGCCGTCGGGCTCGTTCGGCATGTTCGGCATGTATTCGTGGAGTGGCATACGAAAGATTGCCGTACAAACGCCGAAACCTATCCGAAGTAGCCGAACGCAGCCCCGAAGAATGCTGAATGTTCCGGAATTGACTCCCGATTGTTTCCCGATCGTGCGGAAAGGTTGCGGTAACATTGCAGAACATGCTGAATAGTTGCCGAACTACTGCCGATAGAATGCTGAAATGCTGCCGATTGGAAGTCAAGGTATATAAACGATGCCGAACTACTATTTTGTTATCAGTTGCTAATTTCATGCCTAATCTCTTCTTGGGTAGCTTGCTCTTACCTCGCACCATGACTATATATATGTGCGTGTTAAATTTACAACAAAAAAAAGTCGATGTTGTCACTTCGAAAACTATCAGGAAACTGACGACAAACTGCTTCTGCAGGGCTACTCGGGGTGGTTAAACGATTACGAAGCCTCGCAGAAGGCTTTCCGAAGATGCCGAGTTAATGACGACGGGTTCCCGAACGTCCAGAAGGGTTGCGGATGGTTTGCCGATGATCCCGAAGCCGTCCCGAATAAAACATTCGGCGTCCAAATTTTAAAACTTTTAAAATTTGGATGCCGAATGTTTTTCGATCCCGAAGTGCCAAGAATCATGAAGAATGTTTCCAGAAGTGTTGAGGAATGACACAGAACGGTTACAGAACGGTTACAGAACATCGCGAAGACTTGCCGAAACATCCCGATTTTCCGAATTCCACATTCGGGAACCCTTCGGGATACAAGTGGACGGGGGGCATTACCAAAATCTTGTAATTTAGTAGTTAGCAGAGATATGTGAGTGAAAGGAGTGGAGATTGAGGTAATATACCTACCCTGAAAGAGTTCAGTTTCGGTATCGGTAGGTACGCTGCTATATGGCATGTGATTTAAGTATGGGAATTATAGCTTTAAAGACACAAGTTCAATAATTTGTGTGTCCAAACTTTTGTCAGTGGTTCTATACCTACCCTGAAAGAGGTCAATATATGGGTAGTGCTTGTATACTGATAGTAAATGGAGCTATTGTTAGTTGTCATTCAGATTTATATATGCTCTATAAGTCAGCTATTGCCCCATAGTTGTGGAGTAATACAGAAATAATATTTGCTGTTTTCATTGACAACTGAATTGGTTTATGGTTTCCCTTCAATGGAGATCGCTTTACTTATTAGGGGTGGCTTTTGAAATTGGAACTTAAAGATTGTATATACTTAATATTAAGGTGATAAAATATGCCAGTGGCTTCAACTGAACACACCGGAATGAGTGGATTTTTGTACAAACTAGGGCACAGGAAAAAAAAAGGTATTCGTTTGGAAATGTTTTCTGTCATCATTAATTATTTTTTATATTTACCCAATTAATTAATCCCATTGTTTATAATGATGTTTTGAGAGGGTGATTGACCCATTATTATTATTTTTAATGGTATGAAACAAATAATTTTCTCCTTTTGATTTTATAATAGTAATTTAACCAAAAACAAAAGCTTTTCGAATTTTCAGTCCTGTGACTTCCTTCAGGAGACAAATTATAATAGTTTTCTGTTATTTGTAGGTACAGTGTGCCTATATAATAGTTTTCTGTTGTTTGTAGGTATAGTTGGCCTATATAATAGTTTTCTGTTATTTGTAGGTACAGTGTGCCTATATAATAGTTTTCTGTTATTTGTAGGTATAGTTGGCCTATATAATAGTTTTCTTTTATTTGTAGGTACAGTGTGCCTATATAATAGTTTTCTGTTATTTGTAGGTATAGTTGGCCTATATAATAGTTTTCTGTTATTTGTAGGTACAGTGTGCCTATATAATAGTGTTCTGTTATTTGTAGGTATAGTGTGCCTATATAATAGTTTTCTGTTATTTGTAGGTACATTGTGCCTATATAATAGTTTTCAAAAATTTGTAGGTGTAGTGTGCCTATATAATAGTTTTCCGTTATTTGTGGGTATAGTGTGCCTATATAATAGTTTTCCGTTATTTGTAGGTATAGTGTGCCTATATAATAGTTTTCTGTTATTTGTAGGTACAGTGTGCCTATATAATAGTTTTCCGTTATTTGTAGGTGTAGTGTGCCTATATAATAGTGTTCTGTTATTTGTGGGTATAGTGTGCCTATATAATAGTTTTCCGTTATTTGTGGGTATAGTGTGCCTATATAATAGTTTTCCGTTATTTGTAGGTATAGTGTGCCTATATAATAGTTTTCTGTTATTTGTAGGTATAGTGTGCTTATATAATAGTTTTCCGTTATTTGTAGGTATAGTGTGCCTCAGGTTTTTTTATGACGATGGACTTTGTAAAATGTTTTAGCTGAAATAAAAACTGAATTAACACCATGTAGAACAGAACACATAGACTATCATGGAACATGGTATCTTAGCTAATCAGGTGTTAAGACTTGAGTTTTTTCATTTAGGAAATACTCAGACATTTTTGAGTCATAAAAGTCTAAGAAAATTAATGTTCATCATGATGCACTTCATATTTTGTAAGAAATAATTACTTGATTGATTATGATGGATCATTAACGATACTTAATTGGGTCAGATGGATCACAAATAATTAATGAAGATGGATCACAAATAATTACTGAAGATGGGTCAGGAATAATTAATTGGTTAAGATGGATCATTAAAGGTACTTAATTGATTAAGATAGATCACAAATAATTAATGAAGATGGATCACAAATAATTAATTTCTTAATTGATTAAGATGAATCACAAATAATTAATTCAAATTCAATTCAGATTCTTTATTCGGCACAAACATTACAATGTTTTTTGCCAATACAATATAGGCGGATTCAATTCAATACAATACAATGAGAAGAGTATGTTGTAAATGTACATTATATGAGTTAAAATGTATGACAAGTATACAAATTACACATTTGAAATATGCTATAGATTTTTCTGTGCTGTAGTTTACATTAATTAATATCATGCATTAGTACAATGATGTTGAAAAATAAAGTAAATAGCGTATTAACCAAATGAACACGATATGAGACTGATGCGTTATCAACTATATTATCAAAGTTATCAATCATAACTTAATAATAATAATAATAATAATAATAATAATAATAATTATAGTTCTACTAATAATAATAATCATTGCACTCAATATTAATCCTTACAGGCAAAATACCTATCTAAATGGTACATCCCATTGTTATCAATACATACATTTTTAATGAAGATGGATCACAAAAAAATACTAATTGGTTAATTGGTTAAGATGGATCATTAAAGATGATTGATTAAGATGGATTACAGATAATTAAGGAAGGTGGATCACAAATAATTACTTAATTGATTAAGATGGACCATTAAAGATTATATTATTAAGATAGTTTATAAAAAATAAATAATTAACGTAATTTATTAATATGAAGAATACTTACTTAAAGGGAATGTAGCGACACAACCAAACAAACTCTATTATTGAGAGTTCTGAAAAACTTGGGAAAAGGTGAAAGAATTATCAAAATCGGACGGTAAACAAAAAAGATATGACCATTTAAAGGTTGTTCTAAAACGAATATGGGAGCCGCCATTTTTAGAACTATGACGTAATAGTTCCATATTACCATATATAGAATATTGATATATATTATTTAAAACAAAGAAAATCACTGCAAATGAATGATTTTTTTTACTGGTGATATAAATCATTATTGCCATTAAAGTATTACATATTTTCCATACAGTTGCTGTCATTTTTTCCCTATAAATCAGTAAATTTTCACATTTATAAATATTCCATATATGGTCATTTAGAACCGTTATGTCATAGCTCTCAAAATGGCCGCTTCCATATCCGTTTCATCAGAAACTTCAAATGATCATATCTTCTTTATTTATCATCCGATTTTGATAATTCTTTCACCCTTATTCAAGTATTTCAAAACTCTCAATAATAAAGATGGTTTGGCTTTGTCGCTACATACCCTTTAATTAAATAAGTCAATTCTTTTATTTGGCACATACCTTATAGTGTTACAATGTTTGTTTGTTTGTATGGTGATTTACGTCGTTTTCAACACATGTAGAATTTGCAGCAACTCTGCAGTTCAGGGTGAGAAGGTTCTAGGCCCATTTTCCATATTTTATCTTGATGTACATGGAAGATGAGCCTGGCATGTTCATGCCTGTTAGGCGCCATATAACCTTTTCATGTGTTGGTGCGCCTTAAAACAACCAATTCAGTTCAATTCAACACATGTAAGGTTATATATGACGGTCGAATTTTTGTGGTGGAGGCAGACCACCCACTTTTCCTGGGTAGAACCAGTACTGTACACCTCCCGCCATCCGTTAGAATCGACACTTCCTCACTTACAAGTCGAGCTCCCAGTGGGATTTGAACCCGCAGCGATGAGAGCAAACATTATTACAATGTCTTTTGCCAATACAATACAGGTGGATACAAGTCAATACAATGAAAAGAGTATATGTTGTAAATATAAATGAGTCAAACACACATTTGCACATTTCAAAAATGATTCCAATTCATTTGTGATGTAATAATACCTACGTCTTGATAAATAATCAAATCAAAAACAGTATATTTTTTATTCAGTTCATAGAGGATCTTACATGAGTGCTCATTCATTATTGAGTTTATTAAACAAGTTGGCAAAATGATATCATGCGAGGCTCTTGCCGAGCATTATATCATTTTGCTAACAGGTTTAATAAGTTCAATAATGAATGAGAACGAATGTTAGATTCTATTTATCACATAACTTGTAACGTCACATTATGTCAGAAAACGTACATTAACGTGACGTCCATGACGTCCATGACGTCATTAACGTTATGTTATACCACTAGTGGAATATCGAAAGTATTAAATGGTGTTATTATACTCTCACACCGCATATTATGTGATAAAATGATTTATTGTACTGAATGCTTAATACTGAATATATAAAGTTATTTGACTGTGCACATTAGTTTAAGTCCAAATTACAGAGTTTTTACTACAAACAAAAATAAACCTGAGTATTGCATACAATCAGTAATAATCACTCAGTTGAGGATAAGACTTTACACATTTTAATAGTATGTAGGTGACAAATACAGTCAGTATACATTATTTTATTATCAGTTCAGTTCAGGTCTTTATTCGGCAAATCATTGTTATTGTTCGAGGTGCCTATTTCAGCCAAAAATTTTCATCGATAACATACACGAGTAATTTTAATAATACGTACATACATTATATATAATAAGAACTGTTTGAAAAACGGTTGAGAAATAAATATTTTACAGCCAAAATGCTTTTTAGGTGCGTCTTTTTCCATGTAAATGCTTTGTTGCTGGCTGCCTGCAGAACTTAAAATTAGGAAATCTCAGATAACTTCAGTTAGCCATAACATTTTGCTGTGTCTTAATAATTTACATTCAACCAACACTATTAAAAAACATTTTTGAATAAAAAAAAAAGGAGTATTTTTAATTGTTAAGAATTACGCATTGAAAATGCCGTATTAAAAAAAACGTTTGTGCTTGAATTTTTTATTTCTAAACCGATTTTGAAAAGTAAGGTATTTTTATTTACCGCTAAAATGTATGTTTCACTGATATACAACTTATTTTTGTAATATTTGTATTTTGAAAAGTAAAAAAAAACTTTGACTGAAACAAGCGCTCCAAAACAATAGTTTGTATTTTCTTTGAGTACAGTTGTCCCAGATTACAACCATGCTATTTATATTTATCCCTTAACCCACTAAGCACGACTATAATAGCCTTGCGTCCATTGTAAACACAGATCAGCATGCTAACTCGCAGGCTGATCATGGTTTACAATGTCTGGCTGCTGATCTGTCATTTCCCCTAAAACACCCCTTTGTCACATAAATGGTTATAGTCTTAATTCAAAGAAAGAACAGTCCATTATTGTCTCGCCCACATAGTGGGTAGCGAGACATAGTAGTCACTTTTCCGGGGGCGGCGTCCATATTTTAAATCTATATCTCAACAACCACTGCTCGAATTTTTCTGAAACTTTGTCAGATGCTTTATTGGGTAAAAGGACATCACTTAATGCCAAAATTACCAAGGTCAAGGTCATATTTTGCGTTATTTTCCCAAAACTTAACCTGTATGTGATTGCCTCATTTTCTTTGTTTGATACTTGGTCATATAGATCAAAGGTCAAGGTTACCGAGACAGATAATGAAAAATCTCATCCGCTCCATAACTCCTCTATCCGTGAAGCAAATCTCATGAAACTTAATAGGTGGACTGCCTGTGATGAAAAGATGGCCCCTATTGGTTTTGAGGTCAAAGGTCAAGGCCACCATTACCTGATTATGAAAATTCCATTCCACTCAATATTTACTCAAACAGTAGGGGTGGGGAATAGGCAGGACTGGTAGTTGGGGTATATTTGTCGCCCTTAAATGCGACAGCTCTTGTTGGCTTTGGTGGACACCGCTGGATGACAAAAAATACCAAGGTCAAGGTCATATTTTGCGTTATTTCCCCCAAACTTAACATTAGTTAGGTAACAACCTTGGTTAGGTAACTTAACCTCAGTTTTTATGATTGCCTGACTTTAGGTCTCACAACACACTTCGATTTTACTGTGTTGGCCATAGGCAGTAAAGTCCAATTTTCCATTCTGAATCAAGCATTTAGAGTCTAAAAGTATTTTTTTGAGAAAATACAGTTACTGCTGCTCATAAAAATCCACAAAATCTGGTACATAGCCCAGTTTTTTTTTTTTTTAATGTGAGTGGTGGCAGTCAAGGTACTCTTTTCGGCTTTCACTAAACAGTTTGCACCTAAATTCATACGCATTTTGAGCACCCACAAATGTGTCACATTTTGCTGTCAGTGTCGTCTAATTGCTGTTCATCCAATCTCACACTATTGTTTTCTCACCTGCAACAAGAAAAGAAAATATCCATGGGCAATTATTAAAATATCTCAAACCGAAGAACACACCCCTACTTTTTATGGTGTAAGAATCATCCTACAGTCACATGCAAGGGAGCTAAGTGTGTAGTGAGACCTTCATGTCTTTGATACTTGGTCATATGAATTGTTGTCTTTGGTGGACATCATTTAAGCACAAATTTAATAAAATATTTCATATGCGGTTTGCCGAGGTGGGCGAGACACCCTCAGACCGAGGTCTTGTATATAATTATGTAGCACGTTAAGGGTTTAAATTAAATTGGTGAAGTGAATGAGATATAATATAAGCGGCGGTCAGTTTTCACAGTTGTCATGCTTTGATTATTAGTGTATTCAATGTTTATGCCAGAATAAGTCATAAGATGAGGTAATGCCTAGACGTTTATTACTGATATTAAGTTATAATTAACTCTAAGAAGGATTAAATTACCAGCCATTTGTCATATGTGCTGTAATGTTTGGTAAACCCTGGTTAAGAGTCGGCATTTGCGGCTAAATCTGGATTATCCATAATCATAATTGTTACATCAGTAAAAAGACAAACATAGTACGAGGGGCATTCAAAAAGTTTTGAGACTGGATCTATTAAACGACAAATAATAAATGGATGATCAAACAATTTATTTCATTCCTTCAGAATATTCCCCCTTAACAGAAACACACATCCTCAGACGAGTTATCCACCGTTCGAATGTCCTAATATAGTCTCCCCTTGGAATAGCCTTCAGACACTGGACAGCTGCATTACCGAGAGCAATTCCAAATTGATAGAGATGACCTGCAAGCATTTTTTAAGTTTAGGAAATAGAAAAAAGTCATAGGGACATAGGTCTGGAGAATAGCGTGGATGCGGTACGAAGAATGAACCACTTGTTCCTTGCGAAGGAAGTCCTGCACAACTTTACTCTTGTGGGTGGATGCATTGTCATGCAAAAGACATATGCCCTTTAATCCTGTAGAAACACACACTTCTGAGTAAAATTTCTTAATATTTTTCAACACCTTGTTTTTGTAAAACATTCCGGTGACTGTTCGACCTGTTGCTGTAGGAATCTGAACTACTGGCCCTTTGGAGTTATAGCGTACAACACTTTGCGAGTGCTCCTGGACCGTTTGGCAATCATCGGCCTATCTTGATCTTTACGAAGCCACTGTTTATTGTCAATTAGTCGCTGAGGCTCAAAAAAATAAATCCAAGTCAGCACCTTGTTGATACGCCTTTTGTCGCAGTTATGCTTTTTTGGCACACTTAACCCCATTGGTCTTTTGCTCTTCTGTTAAAAGATGGGGTACACATCGAGCACAAATCTTCTTTATTAGTTTCAAATGATTTGTAAGAATCATACGCAAACTTCCCGATGATATTCCCACGCTTAACGCAATCTCCTGCACCGTATACCTTGCCTCTTCTTCAATTTGCTTTAGAAATCAATAGAAATCTTACGTCTACCAGTACGCTTATTGTCTTTAATGTTTACTTTTCCATTCTTAAAATGTTTTATCCATCGAAAAACTGTGCTCCTTGAAACCGCAGACAATCCATGTATACAACACAGTTCATCGTATAATTGTTTACCTGAAATATCTAAAATGCTACAATTCCTAATTTCACTTTTCCGGCTTCATAACTGTTAACCTCATTCATCGGATAGGGAGTTTAACTGGGTGGTCCCATGTATCAAAGTCTGAATAGGTTAAGGAACAGTAGGAATCTATTCATTACTAAGAGTAGGGCAGGTTCCCCGATTCCTATGTATCCTTTCTCTCCTGCTGAGGCAGCTCTAAATAACCTGTACTGTGTTAACCCACTAAGCACGACTATAATAGCCTTTGCATCCATTGTAAACCCAGATAAGCCTGCGAGTAATTCACAGGCTGATCAGGGTTTACAATGTCCTGTAAACCCAGATCCCATGGTTTACAATATCCAGCTGCTGATCAGTCATTTTCCCCAAAATACCCCTTTGTCACATAAATGGAATGGTCTTAACAAAGAACAGTCCATTATATATATGTAGGGGTTAAGGGTTATGTGTTGATGAGTCTTTAAACGACATTCAAACATTTAAAAAAAAAATGCAAATACTATTGTAGCTGCCATCCTGCATATATAAGCTGCCAGCTATTGATTTACGTTTATTTAAATAATTTAGTGTTACAATTATACAAAAATGGTTTGGGATTACCTTTTTTATAATTTATTGAAAAGTTAGGATGAACATCCAGCATTATTATACTTCTTGAACATTGAGTGACATCATGCCTCAACATTAGTAGATCAAAATTTAGTTACATTTCAGTGAATGCAGTTCAACAAAAAATATTCTGCGATTATAATTTGTTTCGCTGAGTAATTCTGATCCAAAAATTTAACATAAAAAAGGAGAAAAAAACAATTGCCCATCTCTTCTGTTACCCATATGGGAATAAGACTGTGACAAGTCATGTTAATTTTTTTTTCATCAATATTCCGTTTTTGCAAGGTCTTCAAACAGCTCTATCTCGCATGGCTAATGAAACAATTGGAGCAAAACCTCCATCAGCCTAACCTTTAGTAAAAAAAAGCAACATACTTAGGAATTCCATCAGAACTGATTAATGTTAATTCTAGCATTCATACAGAAACACTCTTTTACAGCAATAAATTATTTCTTAATTGTACTTATTTTGTACTTATTTTGTACCTTCGGTATTGGTGGTTCAAGGTTATCTTTGGCATTGGTGGTCCATTGGCACAAAGATGAGCATATCCGTGGCAGGGATAGTTAAGATGCTGCGTCTAAAACTCGCCGCTGTAGGTTCGAATCCCACTGGGAGCTCAACTTGTCAAGTGAGAAAGTGTTGATTATTACAGATGGAGGAGATATACAGTACTGGTTCTACCTAGGAAAAATGTGGTGATCTGCCTCTACCACAAAAATTGATTGTGCTAAAAATGACGTAAAACACCATTGAAAAAAACACACAAACAAATCAAGGCACATAGAGTCTATAATAGGGTCAACAGAGATAATGAAGGAAGGCATGGGTACTATTTATGCTTTTAAAGTGGATTGACTATAAAAAATTATGAACATGGTTTTAAAGGGAAACGTGGCAATTTTGAACTTATTATCAAGCAATTCTGCATTGTGGGGTGGGGTATGATGTTAGACTTTGGCTTACAGGTCTAGTTGACTCAGCATTATGTGTGGACTTGTGTGTGAGTGACTGTGTGTAGTGCTATGTATCAACCTACAGTCTACTTGAAGCACATATAGTGCTGCCACACTGGAATACCGCACTGTAGTAAATGATACCCCACCCAGTCACATTGTGTAAGCACAAACCAGATGTAGCACTACCCATTATTTGCTTGACAAGCAAGGGTTTCAAGTAACTACTAACGTGTTTAATGTCTTCGGTCAGACGCTGTCACCACTACACCACTGCACTTCGGCCAAGCATTAAAACCGGCTTGGATATATTTAAATATAAATTATTTTTTTTCACTTTTCTATGTTATTCTACCATATGTTTAAATATATTATTGGTGAAATATAATCAACAGTTAGTAATATGCAAAAACAATTTGCTTTATACTATTCTTATAATTAATATTAATGATTGAACAGATGTAATTTATGTAGAAAAACTAACGTGACGCCGCAAGTCTTACAAAAAGTCAAGATTGTCGTGTGTACCTTTAAAGATGCAGACTCTGACTGCCTAGCACCTAATGCTGACTCTGACTGCCTAGCACCTAACGCAGACTCCGACTGCCTAGCACCTAATGCAGACTCTGACTGCCTAGCACCTAATGCTGACTCTGACTGCCTAGCACCTAACGCTGACTCTGACTGCCTAGCCCCTAACGTGCACTACGCTGAAAGCTGCAGACTCTGACTGCCAAGCACCTAACGAAGACTCTGACTGCCAAGCACCTAACGAAGACTCTGACTGCCAAGCACCTAATGAAGACTCTGACTGCCAAGCACCTAACGAAGACTCTGACTGCCAAGCACCTAACGAAGACTCTGACTGCCAAGCACCTAACGCTGACTCTGACTGCCTAGCACCTAACGCAGACTCTGACTGCCAAGCACCTAACGCGCACTATGCTGAAAGCTGCGGTTACCAACAATTGCTATAACAAATAATAGCTTCTCCACTGGATTCTAGAAGGCAGCTTGTAACTTAAGTTCCGTCATTATTTATTTAAAGTGAATTCTAACATTTCTGTACTGACATATACCCTGTAAAACTAGGACACCCTTTGAGTAGTCTTATTAATTTATTACAGGTATATATTTAACGTTAAAAACTCACAACAAAAGCCTATTGGCATTTTACAAAAATATCTATATTATATTAAACTTAAGTTATTTGTCTTTCATTATCGGTTCACACTTCTGAATGTCTTTCAACAGGATCAATTTGACCGTCCATGTTGACCTGAACTACCACCTTAACTACCAGTTAGGTTGTTCTTGTACCCACTACCATATACAGCATGCTCAATTAAAAGGAATCAATAAATGAATGAATGAATGGTGTTTTATGGCATGTCGACACATAAATAGGTCATATTGTGGCAAAACCGAAGATACAAAAGTCTGTTGTTCTATAACATAATATGTTAATTGTTCTATAAATGGGACTATGGTAACAACATAATCTTTATCCTATAAATGAAATTTACAACATATAGTCTGTTGTTCTATAAATGGGACTATGGTAACATTACATATGTTGTCCTATAAATGGAATTTACAACATAGTATGTTGTCCTATAAATGGGACCATGGTAACAACATAATATGTTGTCCTATAAATGGAATTTACAACATATAGTATGTTGTCCTATAAATGAGACTGGTAACAACATAATATGTTGTCCTATAAATGGGACTATGGTAACAACTTAATATGTTGTCCTATAAATGGAATTTACAACATATAGTCTGGTGTCCTATAAATGAAATTTACAACATATAGTCTGGTGTCCTATAAATGAGACTATGGTAACAACATAATTTGTTGTCCTATAAATGGGACTATGGTAACAACTTAATATGTTGTCCTATAAATGGAATTTACAACATAGTATGTTGTCCTATACATGGGACTATGGTAACAATATAATATGTTGTCCTATAAATGGGACTATGGTAACAACTTAATATGTTGTCCTATAAATGAAATTTACAACTTATAGTCTGGTGTCCTATAAATGAGACTATGGTAACAACTTAATATGTTGTCCTATAAATGAAATTTACAACATATAGTCTGTTGTTCTATAAGTGGGACTATGGTAACAACATAATATGGTGTCCTATAAATGGAATTTACAACATATAGTCTGTTGTTCTATAAGTGGGACTATGGTAACAACATATGTTATCTTATAAATGGAATTTACAACATATAGTATCTTGTCCTATAAATGGAATTTACAACATAGTATGTTGTCCTATAAATGGGACTATGGTAACAACATAATATGTTGTCCTATAAATGGAATTTATAACATATAGTCTGATGTCCTATAAATGGGACTATGGTAGCAACATAATATGTTGTCCTATAAATGGAATTTACAACATATAGTCTCTTGTTCTATAAATGGGACTATGGTAACAACATAATCTGTTGTCCTATACATGGGATTTACAATATATAGTCTGTTGTCCTATAAATGTCTGTTGTTCTATAAGTGGGACTATGGTAACAACATAATATGTTGTCCTATAAATGGGATATGAGTGCAACATATAGTCTGTTGTTCTATAAATGGGGCTATTACTGTAGCATGTTGTTTTTAAAGATTGGGCAAACAACATAGTATGTTTTCTATCAATGGGGCTAACTTCATAGTCTGGTGTTTTATTAACGGTACTAACAACCTAATCTGTTGTTCTGTAAATGGGACTAACAACATAATCAGTTGTTCTATAAATATGATTAACAGCATATAGTCTGTTGTTCTATAAATGGGACTATATATATAGCACCATGTGGTTCCCGGGCAAGAATAGGACCAATGCTTTATCATATCCAGGCAGAGGGGTAAAATTCGACTGAATTCATGTTCACTTTGTTATTTTTTGCTATGTTCATGAAAGATTCTAGGCCCATTCTGCATATTTTTTATCTAGAGTAAGTCTGGAATGTTCATTCCTGTTGGTGCCATATAACCTTTTTGTGTTGGTGCACCTTAGCACCCCAACTCAGGTCTATAAATGGAACTAACAACGTAGTAGGTGGTTCTATAAATGGGGCTAAAACATAATCAGTTCTTCTATAAATGGAACTAACAATGTAGTATGTTGTTCTATAACAAACTGATAACAAAGTATCAAAGTGGATTCCGGCGCCAACGAGGCACAACAGACAATCTCATACGATTTGAATCGTTTATTAGGGAAGCTTTCATAAAAAAAGAACATTTAGTCGCTGTATTTTTTGACTTGGAGAAAGCTTATGATACTGCATGGAAGTACGGTATTATGAATGATCTACATGACATTGGTCTTAGAGGCCGATTACCCATTTTTATAGAGAAATTCTTAGATGATAGACAGTTTCGTGTCCGAATGGGTTCAACCCTCTCTGATATTCATGAACAGGAGATGGGTGTTCCACAGGGCAGCATACTATCTGTTACACTTGTTAATATAAAGATTAACAGTATAGTAAAATGCATCAATCCAGGTGTGGATTGTTCGCTATATGTTGACGACTTTGTTATATGTTATCGTGCAAAAATCATGAATACTATCGAGAGACAATTACAACAATGTCTCAATAAACTTCAGACCTGGTCTGATGAAAATGGTTTTAAATTTTCTAAAGCTAAAACTAATTGTATGCACTTTTGTCAACTTCGTAAACATCATGAAGACCCTCATCTAACACTGGATGGGTCACCAATACCAGTAGTGGATGAGACAAAATTCCTTGGTCTTATTTTCGACCGTAAATTAACGTTTATACCACACCTTAAATACTTGAAGGCCAAATGCCTTAAAGCTCTTAACTTACTTAAAGTTGTTGCAAACACTAATTGGGGAGCAGATCGAAAAGTCCTCTTGCGACTTTACAGATCTCTTATCAGATCCAAGCTGTACTACGGCTCAATAGTATATGGATCGACTCGCAAGTCGTACTTGCAGATGCTCGACCCTATACATAATCAAGGATTACGACTCGCCTTAGGTGCCTTTCGTACATCACCAGCCGAAAGTCTATATGTTGAAGCCAATGAACCATCACTGTCTCACAGACGAGACAAATTAGCTCTTCAATACGCCATTAAATTAAAGTCTAACCCTTCAAACCCAACTTTCGATAATGTTTTTAATCCTAGTTGTGAACCTCTTTTTGATCGAAAACCGAAGGCCATTCGACCATTTGGTCTTCGTATTAAACCAAAATTAAGAGACACTGAAATCGACCTAAATTTGGTTGCCAAGTACAAAGTGCCACAAATTCCACCGCGGACTTTGGAAACTCCAACAATTATTTTTGATCTTTGTAATAATAACAAATCCAGTACAGACCCTACTGTCTTTCAAAGCAAATTTAATGAAATTAAATCGAAATACTGTGACTTTCAACATATCTACACAGATGGCTCTAAAGATGAAGATAAGGTAGCTGCAGCAGCTCTTGTTCACAAACACAGCATAAAGAGCCGCCTGCCTGACAAGGCCTCTATCTTTTCAGCTGAACTTAAGGCAATTGAACTTGCCTTAAATTATATTCAGGAATCTGATGATGACCATTTTGTAATATTTTCTGATTCCCTTTCATCTCTTCAAGCACTGGGTAATATGAAACATGATAACTCAGTTGTGCTTCAACTTTTAGAAAAGTACAATTCTCTTATAATTGATAATGTTATTATTTTCTGCTTGCTTCCAAGCCATGTAGGAATACGTGGTAATGATAGAGCTGATAGTGCTGCTAAGGCAGCATTAGATTTACATATAACTAATACCAAATTACCTTATACTGATTTTAAAAGTTGTATTAACACATATATTCGTAACTCTTGGCAAGCCGCTTGGGATTTGTCAGTTAACAATAAACTCCATCCAATTAAACCGTTACTCGGAGAATGGCGTTCTTCTAGTAGACCCATTCGTCGAGAGGAAGTTGTCCTAGCCCGTTGCAGGATAGGGCATACACGTTATACTCATTCATATTTATTACAAGGTGAGCAATTACCGGAATGTATACCCTGCTTTGCACCGTTAACGGTCAAACACATCTTATTGGAATGTGTAGACTTTGATCCTATGCGTCAAAGGTACTACAATGTTAATACTATGAAAGAGTTATTTGATACTGTAGATTTTAGTCTTGTTTTAGATTTCCTGAAAGAGATCAGACTATATAAATCATTGTAATGTGTTCTTATATATATTTACTTGTTTATATACCCGTTGCCGGGCATTTATTGATTTACATACATAGTTTATATTACACCTTATCATCCCTTATTTTAATTTTATTTTTAATAGTTTTATCTTTATATATTTACATTAATTTTTAATTAATACTTCATTTTTCATATATTTTTTTGGCGCACAATATGACCTATTTATGTGTCGACGTGCCGTAAAACACCATTCATTCATTCATTCATTCTATAAATGGGGCTAACACCATAACACCTTGTTCTATAAATGGGGCTAACACCATAACACATTGTTCTATAAATGGGGCGAACACCATAACACGTTGTTCTATAAATGGGGCTAACAACATAATAAGCTGTTCTATAAATGGGGCTAACAGCATAGTAAGTTGTTCTATAAATGGGGCTAACAACATAGTAAGTTTTTCAATCAATGGGGCTAACTTCATAGTGTTTTGTCTATCAATAGGACTAGCAACATAATCTTCTGTTCTATTGCATATTCTAAAACAGCATAGTGTAGAATAACGGGAAAGCATTGAATTCGTTCATTTGACATGGTTTTAATTCCGTTCAGCATTGATCAGTTGTCTTTATGTTAGATTGATTCTACGCATCATGGATTAGTTGTTAAAGGGTTACTACATCTCTTTTTGCCAGGTTAATTCATTTAGCATATGTTTAAATAATTTTTTCAATAAGATCTAATTGAACATCTCCATCATACTAAATTATTTTCAACTAAATGGTTCCAATATGCACTGATTTGTTTAACTTACCAATGGACTCAAGGCTTTGGTAGTGTATTGATTTGGAATTGTTTCACATTGTCTTTTGTCGTTGGCATGGGCGGATTTAGGGGGGGGGGGGGGGGGGGGGCGGAAGCGGCGTACGCCCCCCCTAAAATCGACCAAGGTAAGTTTTTTACATGTATGTCCATGTTACTGTAGATACAATATCAAACAATTTCGATGCAAGCCCTCAGTATAAAATTTTTTATCGCTCGCTTCGCTCGCTCGACGCATAATGACTAATGAGTGGTTTAGTTAACACATTGTTAAATCCTTTTATTTGAAAACGGACTTTTTATATTCATACATGTATGTCCATGTTACTGTAGATAAAATACCAAACAATTTCGATGCACGCCCTCAGTAGATTTTTTTTTTGCTCGCTTCGCTCGCTCGACGCATAATAACTAATGAGTGGTTTAATTAACACATTGTTAAATCCTTTTATTTGAAAACGGACTTTTTTTATTCATACATGTATGTCCATGTTACTGTAGATAAAATATCAAACAATTTCGATGCACGCCCTCGGTATAAAAAAAATTCTCGCTCACTTCGCTCGCTCGACGCATAATGTCTAATGAGTGGTTTAATTAACACATTGTTAACTACTTTTATTTGAAAACGCACTTATTTACCCTATCAATGCACTACCGCAACCGTTTTATGAGGCTATAAACGGACCCGAAAATTGACCAAAATCTTACGCCCCCCCTAAGCTGAAATCCTGGATCCGCCCCTGGTTGGACTGTTTGGCTTTGCTGTGAATCGGTCCAAGTTTGATTAGGTTTGAAATACCACCCCGGATTATTGACAAAGCATCAAATTGTTTAATGTCTTGATTACAAATTTTTTCAAATTACTTAGTGGATCACTTCAAATTGCATTGAATTAGATATAAGGTCGATGAATTAATTTTTCTTTGACTAGCTGATACTTTTGGCAGTAATGGATGCCCATACACTTGCCATGTAACATACCATAAAAGGATCAGGCTTCTGTTGAATCAATGGACTGTAACAGTAACCTGTTGTTCTTTTAATATGGGTCAGGAATATTAACAGAGCGATCACATATATAGGTTTGCATATTACAGAGCCAGAGGAATCTATTCAGTATAAGGGGTAAGGTGTTCACCTGTCTGGAAGTGGCTCTATGTAACCTCGTGTGTTAATGCAGGCCTGTCACCACGCTGAGACACGTCTGGAAGTAGCTCTATGTAACCTCATGTGTGTTAAATGAAGGAGGGTAGCCATGCTGAGGCACATTGAGGGGAGTGCCTCGGTGTTTTTTTTTGGCAAGTAAAATAAAACCTAAATAAGTGGTAAATATTGTTTGTTCTTTTGTATATTCCTTTGAATAGATCATGTTAAAAACATTACGAGGCATTATAGTTCTATAATTTATAATGAGGTCCTTGAATACCAATACATGTACATCGCATGGTGTCGAATTGTAACTGGTTGAACACTTCCAGAATGCACCAAAATGCACAGTTTCACATGGGTCCGAATTGTAACTGGTTGAACACTTCCAGAATGCACCAAAATACACAGTTTCGCATGGTTCCGAATTGTAACTGGGCGAACACTTCCAGAATGCACCAGAATTGAATTGTAACTGGGCGAACACTTCCAGAATGCACCAAAATGCACAGTTTCGCATGGTTCCGAATTGTAACTGGTTGAACACTTCCAGAATGCACCAAAATGCACAGTTTTGCATGGTTCCGAATTGTAACTAGGCGAACACTTCCAGAAAGCACCACCAGGGGCTGGCGTGGCGCAGTCAGTAGCGCGGCGGATTTGTAACCGGAGGCCCCGGGTTCAATCCTCCGTAGTGCCACTGAGTTCCGTCGGTTTGTTCTTGGGCAAGACACTTTACCTTAGCCTCGTCCGTCGGATGGGGACGTAAACCAGGCTGTCCCGTGTATCGGTCTATACTCCGAGCACGTTAAAGAACCATAGGAATCTATTCGATAATAAGAGTAGGGCAGGTTCCCGGATTCCTATGTATCCTTCCCCTCTCTCTGGGGCGGCTCTAAATAACCTATACTGTGTTGATGAGCCGTTAAACAACATTCAATTCAATTCCAGAAAGCACCAAGATGCACAGATTAGCTTCTGCAATTGTTTTTTTTTAAAAATGATGGAGGTGAGGGGTGAGAGGGGCGGGTGTGGACCTGCCTCCAGACTCCATAAAATGTAAGGGGGTTGGGGGCAGGAGGTAGCCTCTGGACTCCGTAAAATATTTGCCTCAGAGTTTTCAGTCTCTGGCTAAGACCCTGTAATGATGAGCTATAAACAACAAGATCACTTATGTTCCTTATGATGCAGAACACTCCTACGACTGTATGTACATTATTTATTCATTCAGAATGTTGAAGGTGTGATATAATTTTGGACCAATGTGTCAGTAAGAGATTGTTTCATTAATAAGTCAGCAGTTAGCTTGATTGATTAATTCTTGCTTTAATTATCTTTCATAACATGATGGGGCATCCGTTGGCGAGTGGTTAGAGTCTGACTTGAAATCACTTACTCCTCATCACTGTGGGTTCGAGCCCTCAGGGGACCAGGAATTTTTATTTGAGGAAGCTTTCCAACTGGCTTGTTGAACATCAGTGGTTCTTCCCAGGTGCCCGCCCGTGCACGAAAATTGCCTTGAGGGACACCTGGGGTCTTCCTCCACCAATGGAAGCTGGATATAGTCGCCATATGACCTTAGCTGTTGGTGTGACTATAAAACCCCATTTCAATTCAATTCATAACATGATAATACTTATTTATATTTTCATTAGCAAAAACTAAAGAAGAAAAAGGCATGCCAATTTTCAGTGTACCGGTTTTAATTATGCTGGTTACTTGATTGTTCATGAATGCAAGCTAGTACATGTGAGTGGCCATTATCGCAGATTTATTGTTGTCTTTATACCAGTACTGTTGTATAAAAAATCCCATTGATTTTGTACTCAGCGTATTTAGACGTGTATAGCGGAAAGGGCTAATCAATAAACAGATTAGGAAAACAACACTTTTATAGTCAGTAAGGAAATTGACAACCACGAATTATTGTGACATAATTCTATAATGGAATTTTTGATAGCTTTATGTCTGTAAGCAAAATGAACTATATTGCATGCAGATATAAGGAAAAAAATTAATTTTATAACAGCGCTCCCTTCACATTTTGCATAGCGCCGCGATGCTACTATTAGGGGAAATCCTGTTATGTAAAATTCTACCGTACTAATCTTCATGAAACTTTATATATATATATATTGGGATTGTAAATGTGTACATTGTTTCAATAATACTGGTCCAGTAGAATTTAAGATGGGCTGTTACGACTAAAACTAATATTGAGCATAAAAATTACCCATACCATACAAACTGTCATAATTATGACAGTCATGTGACCTCATGTGATACCTTTACTACATTGCAGGTGCCAATGATGAATCGAAGAAATCATTGGTTTAAACAATGGCAGCTATACCAATAATGTGCTATTGTCATGTGATTTATTATTTAATGCATGTTCAGGCATGTCATTCTTTATATATTTCAGTTTATGATGATGACATAGAGAAAAAAGTTATACTGTACCGGTTATATGATATTTATGCAATATGGTCTGATATCTTGTACATTTCAGGTTATGATATTTTAGCAATATAGTCATATGGTATCTCATGAAGTACAGGTTCCGATGATGAAATACTATAGAACCGGTTATAGGATATTTTAGCAATATAGTTATATGGTATCTCATGAAGTACAGGTTCTGATGATAAAAACTATAGAACCAGTTATATGATATTTTAGCAATATAGTCATATGGTATCTCATGAAGTACAGGTTCCGATGATGAAATACCATAGAACCTGTTATAGGATATTTTAGCAATATAGTTATATGGTATCTCATGAAGTACAGGTTCTGATGATAAAAACTATAGAACCAGTTATATGATATTTTAGCAATATAGTCATATGGTATCTCATGCAGTCTGGTTCCGATGATGAACTACTACAGAAGTGGTTATATGATATTTATACAGTGTAGTCATGTTTGTCTTGTACATATAAGTTTCTGATGATGAAATACTATAGAACCAGTTTTAAGATATTTTTGCGATAGTCATGTGATATGTCTTATGTTTCAGGTTCCGATGAGGAAGCAGAAAACCAGTTATACCACAGTACGCACTCCAAAAGAACCCACAGTAGAAAGGCAAGTGATGCTTCCCTCTATTCTGTGCAGAGTTCAGTGGTAAGTGGTGCAGTAATATGGCTATCCCATGAATGATCACCCTAAAAATACATACACCATGCACGGAATATAGCAAACCCGAACACCAAAAGTTTATACATGTATGTCATGTACACCATACATGAAATATAGCAAACCTGAACACCAAAAGTAAATATGTGGTGTACATCATACATGAAATATAGCAAACCTGAACACCAAAAGTAAATATGTGGTGTACATCATACATGAAATATAACAAACCTGAACACCAAAAGTAGATTTTGTGGACAAATTCACCTTCACTAAAACTCAATTACTATCGAGCCTATGTCAGTCCTAAATTTCATACCAAACACCTTTGACAAGTGTGTAATAACTCCTTTCTATAACCCCCCCTATCCTCGCACACAAACTTACGCATTCTATGTGCCCCTAGCATTCAGTAATATAATAGGGATATGGGTTCAAATTATAAAACAACAGTAAAATCGTGAAAACTTGCCTCATCTATTGATTTAATATTAATATATGTCCAAAATTTCAGGCCAGTTTATTGTTGCAGCTTTTCTTGTAAAGGTTAGTTTTAGGAAATAAAATGGTAACAAGTAAAAACCAAATTTACTGATCCCATTGGAGTGCATTTAAAGTGCATTTAATTCTCAATATGGTAACATCCCCTTAAAACAGTCAACCATAGTAAAAGGGAGTTAATCAGGCTGTTTGTGGTAGTCTAGGTGACTGTCTTAAAATTGACAAGTAATGATGTTTTGTAAAAGAGCCCACGCATAATGAATGTGCTTAAAAATGGCCCTTAATATTCGCAGGAAAATCATTTTGCACAGTAATACAAATGTACTTTAATAATAAGGGTTAATTTACGCATTTTAGGATTCCATGCAATATTTATAGGTTATTAGATTTGTATTGGGATGTATGCATGAGTTCTTTTGCGTATTAATATTCTGCGACTTTAGGAGCTAATAACCTTAAGTTTTTATTGCATACGCATTTTTAAATTAGAACAATAAAATTGGTTATAACATTTAATATTCAACAAAAATATTTATTTGAAACAAACTTAATTGCCGTTACATCGTGGGAATTTTCACAATGAAATCAACATTGTTCACATCACATGACATACTTTTTTTGGCATGAACAGAAAATTGCACCAATCACGAACGAGTATACATTACACGCCCAATATGACATTACTACACGTCAATATGAGCGAATATTGACGTTTCCTGTTACATTGAAAGTAAACGGAGCTTGTAAATGCGTATGCAATAAATGGTGATATCGTAGCTTGGACCTGAACTATAGCGTGTTAATAAGGACATTTTTGTCCTGAATTGAAAACATTTTGTATTAGGTTCCTCTAGAAAAATTGACCTACCGCCTACCGAGGGACACACGGCAATCTTGAGGTTTTTATCAAACTTCAAAATTAGCTTTTCGATTTATTAATTCAGTGAAATTTTTACTTTAAACCTGCTTGCATATCATTAAATAAAATTTTGAGTTTTCATTTTCCAATACTTGGTGCGAGTATTTACACTTTCATACCCCGTCAAACCCCTTCTCCAAGAAGTGAAAACGGGGTTGGCTGGGGTATGAAATAAAACCTTAATTTCGGCTTAAAACGTTTGCATATTGTACTAAACAATTTAATAGGTAATTTAAAACAGGTTATCACATTTTTTTTCAGTAAAAAAAAGTTTTAAACATATTTTATTGTCGAAAAATCTGTTATAAAATCCTGCTAATATAAGCTTTCCCATCGCTTAATGGAATTAAGGCCGGACCAGGTAATGATCGTTATTTACGAAAGGTTAAAATATATTATTGGTGCAATATTATCAAAAATCGGTAATATACAAAAACAAATTGCTTTATACTATTCTTATAATTAACATTAATGATTGAAATAATGCATGTTGTGTAGAAAAACTAAAGGGACGCCGTAAGTTTTTAAAAATCAAGATTGCCGTGTGTCCCTTTAAAGGTACTGGAGGCGAGCTGTCATTTTTCTCTAATAAATGATTGGATATTTATCAAAATTCACTTTTTGTCAGAAGTTGAGGGTGGGTGATTGTAAGAGACTATATGTTTCATAATGAATAAATCTCCGTTTTAGTACAAGGATTTATTTCAACATAAAAGCCACTACTTCACTTGTATGTAAACAAACAAAAAAACATGAATAAACACTTTTTTACCATAAAAGTTAGTGGGAGTAAGGGGCATTTATATGAGTATGTTTGTTTTCTTAGAGAAAAACAAGAGGTCCATGAACCTGAAAGTGCTCTTCTGTTATAGCTGGACTGGACTTAATCATCAAATTTTTTAGTACTTCTCATGAAAAAGATGATTTTTGACAGTTATAAAATGTTTTGACCAAGAAGATGGCATGGTGCTGCTTTCACGTGCTTTCGCTACTCGCACAGGTCCAGTATCAATGCTTATTTCAGTTCCAGAGGAAATGGGATCACAAAGTTTTCTATTTGTCATTTTAGCTGTGGTGGCCATCAGGAAGCTTAATTTCATTTAAAATCAGCTAGCTGCAATTTTCTGTCATTTAAATAAAAAACTGGATTTTGAATGTCAATTGAAGTTCACTTAGGGCAAACAACAATTATGGCTTTAACTTCGGTAAGGCTTCCGACTATATACCTCATGCAGTTCTAGAAGAGTAACCATCACAGAATTTATATATTGTTATACCCTGCACCATGATAATTGCAGGGGCATATAATGGTACCTTTATTCTTATATCCGTCTTCCATAACGATTTTAATTACTTATGGAGTATAAGCTAGCTATCAGAAAAAAGGCAAACAGACAGACAAATGCCGTTCATTCTTACATCCGTCTTCCATAATGATTTTAATTACTTATGGAGTATAGGCTAGCTATCACAAAAAAGACAGACAGACAAGTGACGATCGACGCGCCATTGCATAAGATATGTCGGTCTTCGAGCTTAAACATTTAAAAACGAACGGCCATCACAACTTTTATAATGTTTATCTAAGCCATAAATTTCCCTCCAGTATCTTGTTGATAAATGCATTTATTATTGGCTTATCCGTCAAGTAGTTAAAGTAGTACAATTTTTAAAAAGGAATCAAAGCCAACTAGAAGTTGACCCCAAACTCAATATAAAATCAACATTTAAAAAAAAAAAGAGAAAAAAAAGTACAAATCCTCTTTCAATAAACTTAACTTTTGAACATGCATTTAATATCTGACAAATTGTATACCTTAAATGTCATTAGCTTTCATTAAGGAAATCAGATGAGTTAGACACCCCATTACAGTCCATTACATTAAATTTTGTGGACATAATTATAGACCCCAAAGAAGGCAATAGTATTTAACCACCTGTTCATGCTTTCAGATATTAAAATGAATGGCATTTACATACTCTCCACTTAACTAATTATTGAATGCAACCAACAAAGTCGCTAAAAGTGTTTATTAGCTCACCTGAGCCGAAGGCACAAATGTGAGCTATTGGGATCACTCTTCGTCCGTCGTCCGTCGTCGTTAACTTTTGCTTCAAACGACTTCTCCTCAGAAACTGCGTGGCCAATTTTGACCAAACTTCACGTGGATGATCCTTAGATGAATGCTTTTTAGATTTGTTAAAATTAGGTCAGCTCGACATCCAAGATGGCCACCATTACCTTATATGGTTGAAACCTTAAAAAATCTTCTTCTCCAAAACCGCTGGACAGATTTCAACAGTTTTTCTTTTAAAATGATCGCCAACGTCTAGACTATCAAGTTTGTTCAAATGAAGTCCCCGGGGTCAAAAATGGCCATGCCCTGGGGGTCCAAAGTTTGTACATTGAGATTTTGCATGTTTTTCATATAGACATATAGGAAAAAACTTTAAAAAATCTTCTTCTCTGAAACCACAAGGTACAGAGGTCTCATGTATTACATGTAGCATCAGCTTATGGTCCTCTACTAAGTTTGTTCAAATGGTGACCCTGGGGTCAAATTTGTCTCCGCCCCGGGGGTCACAGTTTTACATAGACTTATATAGGATTTTTTTTTAAAAAATCTTCTTCTCGGAAACTGCATGAGCCAGAGTTTTGATATTTTGCATTTACTATAAGCTTATGGTCCTTTACCAAGATTGTTCAAATGGTGACCCTGGGGTCACATTTGGCCCCACCCCAAGGGTCACATGTTTTTCATAGACATGTAAAGGGAAAAACTTAAAAAATCTTCTTCTCTGAAACTGCAAGAGCCAGAGGTTTAATATTTTGCATTTGCTATAAGCTTATGGTCCTCTACCAATTTTGTTCAAATGGTGACCCAGGGGTCACATTTGGCCCCGCCCCGGGGGTCACAGTTTTACAAAGGCTTGTATAGGGAAAAACTGAAAAAAATCTTCTCTGGAACCACATTGGACGGAGCTCTCATGTATTACATGTAGCATCAGCTTATGGTCCTCTACTTAGTTTGTTCAAATGGTGACCCTGGGGTCAAATTTGTCCCCGCCTTGGGGGTCACTGTTTTACATAGACTTATATAGGATTTTTTTTTTAAAAATCTTCTTCTCGGAAACTGCATGAGCCAGAGGTTTGATATTTTGCATTTACTATAAGCTTATGGTCCTTTACCAAGTTTGTTCAAATGGTGACCCTGGGGTCACACTTGGCCCCACCCCAAGGGTCACATGTTTTACATAGACATGTAAAGGGAAAAACTTAAAAAATCTTCTTCTCTGAAACTGCAAAAGCCAGAGGTTTAATATTTTGCATTTGCTATAAGCTTATGGTCCTCTACCAAGTTTGCTCAAATGGTGACCCTGGGGTCACATTTGGCCCCACCCCAAGGGTCACATGTTTTACATAGACATGTAAAGGGAAAAACTTAAAAAATCTTCTTCTCTGAAACTTAAAAAATCTTCTTCTCTGAAACTTCAAGAGCCAGAGGTTTAATATTTTGCATTTGCTATAAGCTTATGGTCCTCTACCAAGTTTGCTCAAATGGTGACCCTGGGGTCACATTTGGCCCCGCCCCGGGGGTCACAGTTTTACATAGGCTTGTATAGGGAAAAACTGAAAAAAATCTTCTTCTCTGCAACCACATGGCACGGAGCTCTCATGTATAACATGTAGCATCAGCTTATGATCCTCTACTTAGTTTGTTCAAATGGTGACCCAGGGGTCACATTTTTCCCCGCCCCGGGAGTCACAGTTTTACATAGACTTGTCTAGGATTTTTTTTTTAAAAATCTTCTCGGAAACTTCAAGAGCCAACGGTTTGATATTTTGCATTTACTATAAGCTTATGGTCCTTTACCGAGTTTGTTCAAATGGTGACCCTCGGGTCACATTTGGCCCCGCCCCAAGGGTCACATGTTTTACATAGACATGTATAGTGAAAACTGCAAGAGCCAGAGGTTTAATATTTTGCATTTGCTATAAGCTCATGGTGCTCTACCAATTTTGTTCAAATGGTGACCCTGGGGTCACTTTTGGCCCCGCCCCAGGGTCACAGTTTTACATAGGCTTGTATAGGGAAAAACTGAAAAAAATCTTCTCTGGAACTGCAAGAGCCAGAGGTTTAATATTTTGCATTTGCTATAAGCTTATGGTCCTCTACCAAGTTTGTTCAAATGGTGACCCTGGTGTCAAACTTGGCCGTGCCCTGGGGGTCACAGTTTTATATACTTATATATATATATAAGTATATATATATATAAGTATATATATATATAGGAAAAAAACAATCTTCTCTGAAACTGCAAGAGCCAGAGGTTTAATAGTTTGCATTTACTATGAGATTATGGTCCTCTACCAAGTTTGTTCAAATGGTGACCCTGTGGTAAAATTTGACCCCACTCCATGGGTCACAGTTTTACATAGACTTGTATAGGGAAAAACTTAAAATATCTTTTTTTCTAAAACCACAAAGCACACAGCTCTCATATATTACATGTAGCCCTGGGGTCACATTTGGCTCTGCCCAAGGTGTTACTCTCTGGCACCTTCATTTTGTATTTGATCTTTACCAAACTTTGTCAGTGTCTTAAACTGTCTATATCAGTGTTGTTATACACAACAGAGCCCACATTTCTTGAACAATCTTAACCAAACTTGCACAGATTGTATATGACCATAAGATTTCGAAGAAGTTCGATAATGTGCCAGTACTCAGGTGATCGCTTTAGGGCCATCTTGGCCCTGGCCCTCTTGTATTGGTTCAGATTAACTCAGGTGAGCGATATAGGGCCATCATGGCCCTCTTGTTTCTGTAAGGAGCCATTTTTTAGCTCTACTCTGAAAGTACTGAATGGATTTTCATGAAACTTTACAGAAATGTTGCCCATGAAGTCTAGTTGATCCTAGCAAAAATTCATGTTGATGTGAAATCCAAGATGGCCGCCAAATCTAAAAATAGGTTTTTAAAAAACAAGATTGTAGCAACTACTTCTTGAAAACTATAAGTGATATTGATATGGGACTTTTTCTAAAATGATCAGCATGACATGGTGTTGGTCCTTGTCAAAAATCGTTTTGATTCTACGTTAAACATGGCTGCAGCGGCCATCTTTGTTTACTTAGAGTAATATAGTAAAAACTTGTAGCGACTACTCCTCTGAAACTACTTGACGGATTTTCATGAAACTTCACAGGAATGTTGCTCTTGATGTCTTATTGATCCTAGCAAAATTTCAGGTCGGCCGGAAATTCAAGATGGCCACCTGGCTAAAAATAGATTTCAAAATACAAGTTTGTAGCGACTACTTCTTGAAAACTATAAGTGATATTGACATGGGACTTTTTCTAAAATGATCAGCATGACATGATGTTGGTCCTTGTCAAAAATCATTTTGATTCGATGTTAAACATGGCTGTCAGCGGCCATCTTTGTTTACATAGAGTTATATAATGAAAACTTGTAGCGACTACTCCTCTGAAACTACTTGACGGATTTTCATGAAACTGCACAGGAATGTTGCTCTTGATGTCTTATTGATCCTAGCAAAATTTCAGGTCGGCCGGAAATTCAAGATGGCCGCCACGGCTAAAAATAAATTTTCAAAAAACAAGTTTGTAGCGACTACTTCCTGAAATCAAAATCAATCAGTAGAGCTTCAGGGTCATTGACCTCTTGTTACACCCCAGACTCAACAACTTTTTATCCCTCCAACAAAAAATGCAAAGTTGTCACAAGTGTGAGCCTCTGCATCCATTGTAACCCCAGATCAACCTGAGAGTAACTCGCAGAAGGATTTACAATGTCCAGCTGCTGATCAGTCATTTCCCCCAAATCACCACTTTGTCACGTAAATGGAATGGTCTTAATTTAAAGAAAGAACAGTCCATTATATATATGTAGCGGATTAAGGGTTAAATACCTTGATCATCATTTCAGTTCAGTCATTGCGTAACAAGCATATTATAATATTTCGGACAACTCCACCGCTGTGTGCAGGCGTCAAATATCTGACTTATTCAGAGCCACTTCATTTTCACTGTTACTCTCCAAAACACATAAGCATCTGTGTTCCATCTCGGACACATTTTTTTGTCTTAATTTGGTAGTCATCTTGTGGTATTTTTGTCATGAATCTACCTAACATTTTAAATGAAAAAGTGTCGATTTTATAGATGGTGGGAGGTATACTGTACTGGTTCTACCCAGGAAAATGGAGTGGTCTGCCACTCCCACAAAAAAAATGACCGTCATTTATGGCCTAAAATGTGCTAAAAATAACGTAAAACACCATTCAAATTCAAATTTTAACTTTGATTTAATGATTGTTATTTTATACCTGTGCCTCAGACTTGGGTTGGTATGTTTTGATGAAACTGGACATCAGCAAACACAACTGCTCATGTGTAAACAATTCAAGTGGTCATTCCTTGGAGATTTGTTGGTTTTGTGATTATTAAAATGAACGCCCATACTTGATAAGCCAAGTACATGGACATGTAGCATGTGTGTGCATGTGGAAATGAAAGAACATTCAACTGATTTGTTAAGGCCAGAGATTTTTAGTTTTACGAGAGAGCCTACCCTAAATTTTGCAAAACTGAAATAAAAATAAAAGTCGAAATTGTGAATTTTATTTTATTTGTTCCTCCTGTTCGATCTGTTACATCTTTTTTTTAAAAAAAAAGTTGTGCCTAGATCCTAAAACTTATTTTCACAATAACGTAAAATCACAATATTTTTTTTTTTTAATTTGGATTATGACTTTGTATTTACTTTGCGAGGTTGGAAATCAAAGTATTAATTTAGTCTCTTTAATATACATGTTTACAAACACAATATAATGCATACCATTGAACACCACAATACCTATTTCACTCTACTAGGCATTGAGTTCATAAACCTTTCGTGAGAATATTCTTAGTCTTGACCTATGTCAGGGAAAAATATGTCTATTATTCTTGCAACTATGAAAGATAAACATTCAATAATTTCAAGTTTTATATATTACATTTGGTTTGATTTGAAGTGTGTTTAATAGCAAATTTGTGATAATTTCTGTAAAATACAAATTCAAAAATATATTAATTTGACTAGTCAACAAACCAATTTTCAAGAGTGGAAGTTATTTTTAAGAACGGTTTGTGAATTTGAGATAACATATAGGCAGTTTTAACATAAAGTGGATGTTGGTTACATTTATATGCAAAACAACTTTAAAAAAAGTCAACAAAAAAAATGAAGCAATACTTTAATATTAATGTTACGAGAAAAACTTGTTTTATGAAAAAGAAAAAAAATCTGAAATTTTCTAAAAAATATTATCGACTCCTCGTTTTACCCATTTTTATTTTTATTTGTATTTCCTCCTCCTAATACATTTTTTTCCAAAATCTCCCATAAAACTAAGTATAAAAAACTCTGGCCTAAGTGATATACGGACGCTTAAACAATTCTGTTATGAATGGTTCCAGTTATTGATTGATTTCATTTGGAAAGACCTTTACAAATAATGGCACAGCTTGCCTGCTGAGTCGTGTCTACTAACAGTATACTAAATCATATCTACTAACATTATATACTAAATCATAAAAATTGTACTAGTAGCTCCCTTGCTTGTTGCTCCGCATATAAAAGGTAGTGCAAGGACTGAGTGGCCCAATGTATCATGGCATGTGTCTACAGCATGGTTTTCCAGTGTGGCAGCACTTAAAGTTGGGCATAAAGCCCCAGTGTATCATGTCATGTGTCTACAGCTTGGTATTCCAGTGTGGCAGCACGTAAAGTTGGGCATAGAGCCCCAGTGTACCATGTCATGTGTCTACAGCATGGTTTTCTAGTGTGGCAGCACTTAAAGTTGGGCATAGATCCCCAGTGTATCATGTCATGTGTCTACAGCTTGGTTTTCCAGTGTGGCAGCACTTAAAGTTGGGCATAGAGCCCCAGTGTATCATGTCATGTGTCTACATTGTGGTTTTCCAGGGTGGCAGCACTTAAAGTTGGGCATAGAGCCCCAGTGTATCATGTCATGTGTCTACAGCATGGTTTTCCAGTGTGGCAGCACTTAAAGTTGGGCATAGAGCTCCAGTGTATCATGTCATGTGTCTACAGCTTGGTATTCCAGTGTGGCAGCACGTAAAGTTGGGTATAGAGCCCCAGTGTACCATGTCATGTGTCTACAGCATGGTTTTCCAGTGTAGCAGCACTTAAAGTTGGGCATAGAGCCCCAGTGTATCATGTCATGTGTCTACATGGTTGCCAGTGTGACAGCACTTAAAGTTGGGCATAGAGCCCCAGTGTATCATGTCATGTGTCTACAGCGTGGTTTTCCAGTGTAGCAGCACTTAAAGTTGGGCATAGAGCCCCAGTGTATCGTGTCATGTGTCTACAGCACGGTTTTCCAGTGTGGCAGCACTTAAAGTTGGGCATAGAGTCCCTATGTATCATGTCATGTGTCTACAGCGTGGTATTCCAATGTGACAGCACTTTAAGTTGGGCATAGAGCCCCAATGTATCATGGCATGTGTCTACAGTGTGGTATTCCAGTGTGGCAGCACTTTAAGTTGGGCATAGAGCCCCAATGTATCATGGCATGTGTCTACAGTGTGGTATTCCAGTGTTGCAGCACTTAAAGTTGGGCATAGAGCCCCAATGTATCATGTCATGTGTCTACAGTGTGGTATTCCAGTGTGGCAGCACTTAAAGTTGGGCATAGAGCCCCAATGTATCATGTCATGTGTCTACAGTGTGGTATTCCAGTGTGGCAGCACTTAAAGTTGGGCATAGAGCCCCAGTGTATCATGGCATGTGTCTACATTGTGGTTTTCCAGTGTGGCAGCACTTAAAGTTTGGCATAGAGCCCCAGTGTATCATGTCATGTGTCTACAGCGTGGTTTTCCAGTGTAGCAGCACTTAAAGTTGGGCATAGAGCCCCAGTGTATCGTGTCATGTGTCTACGGCACGGTTTTCCAGTGTGGCAGCACTTAAAGTTGGGCATAGAGTCCCTATGTATCATGTCATGTGTCTACAGCGTGGTATTCCAGTGTGACAGCACTTTAAGTTGGGCATAGAGCCCCAATGTATCATGGCATGTGTCTACAGTGTGGTATTCCAGTGTGGCAGCACTTTAAGTTGGGCATAGAGCCCCAATGTATCATGGCATGTGTCTACAGTGTGGTATTCCAGTGTTGCAGCACTTAAAGTTGGACATAGAGCCCCAATGTATCATGTCATGTGTCTATAGCGTGGTATTCCAGTGTGACAGCACTTAAAGTTGGGCATAGAGTCCCAATGTATCATGTCATGTGTCTACAGTGTGGTATTCCAGTGTGGCAGCACTTACAGTTGGGCATAGAGTCCCAGTGTATCATGGCATGTGTCTACAGTGTGGTATTCCAGTGTGGCAGCACTTAAAGTTGGGCATAGAGTCCCAATGTATCATGTCATGTGTCTACAGTGGTATTCCAGTGTGGGCAGCACTTAAAGTTGGGCATAGAGCCCCAATGTATCATGTCATGTGTCTACAGTGTGGTATTCCAGTGTGGCAGCACTTAAAGTTGGGCATAGAGCCCCAATGTATCATGTCATGTGTCTACAGTGTGGTATTCCAGTGTGGCAGCACATAAAGTTGGGCATAGAGCCCCAGTGTATCATGTCATGTGTCTACATTGTGGTTTTCCAGTGTGGCAGCACTTAAAGTTTGGCATAGAGCCCCAATGTATCATGTCATGTGTCTACAGCATGGTTTTCCAGTGTAGCAGCGCTTAAAGTTGGGCATAGAGCCCCAGTGTATCATGTCATGTGTCTACAGCATGGTTTTCCAGTGTGGCAGCACTTAAAGTTGGGCATAGACCCCCAATGTATCATGTCATGTGTCTACAGCTTGGTATTCCAGTGTGGCAGCACGTAAAGTTGGGCATAGAGCCCCAGTGTACCATGTCATGTGTCTCCATTGTGGTATTCCAGTGTGGCAGCACTTAAAGTTGGGCATAGATCCCCAGTGTATCATGTCATGTGTCTACAGCTTGGTATTCCAGTGTGGCAGCACGTACAGTTGGGCATAGAGCCCCAGTGTATCATGTCATGTGTCTACAGTGTGGTTTTCCAGTGTGGCAGCACTTAAAGTTGGGCATAGAGCCCCAATGTATCATGTCATGTGTCTACAGCATGGTATTTCAGTGTGGCAACACTTGAAGTTTGGCATAGAGCCCCAATGTATCATGTCATTTGTCTACAGCGTGGTATTCCAGTGTAGCAGCACTTAAAGTTGGGCATAGAGCCCCAGTGTATCATGTCATGTGTCTACATTGTGGTTTTCCAGTGTAGCAGCACTTAAAGTTGGGCATAGAGCCCCAGTGTATCATGTCATGTGTCTACATTGTGGTTTTCCAGTGTAGCAGCACTTAAAGTTGGGCATAGAGCCCCAGTGTATCATGTCATTTGTCTACAGCGTGGTATTTCAGTGTGGCAACCCTTGAAGTTGGGCATAGAGCCCCAATGTATCATGTCATGTGTCTACATTGTGGTATTCCAGTGTGGCAGCACTTAAAGTTGGGCATAGAGCCCCAGGGTATCATGTCATGTGTCTACAGTGTGGTATTCCAGTGTTGCAGCACTTTTAAGTGGAGCACAGAGCTCACTGCTACAAGTAGAAACCGGTGTGATAATTACAATAATTACGACTGAAAGATTACGTAAAGCTGCCACACTGGAAAGCCACATTTATGCATACATATTACTTAAAATTAATAAGGTTCTTTAACAACTTTGATGGGGACCGGTGTCCCTATGGGGACATTAGGCAATATTTACACCACTTGCCTGTAATATTTATACAGTTATACTTGGGTAATTATTTGACATTTTAAGGTCATAAACACCTTGGGTGATGATTACATATCAAATATTTGTCCAAGAAGTCCATACAAAGCTGTTATGCTATTAGTTGAAGAAAGCGGTGACTCTACATGCGTCTTTAAAGAGCGTTGCCTCATATATTTTTTCCTGAATAAATATTGTCCAGACTTTCGCTGTGTGTTTGGAGAGACTATAAACCTCAGAATTACACACAAAGTAAAAACTATTTTTATTTAGCCTTCGTATAGGTAACATCTTCCAGTAATGGTCGTTAAAAAAAATATCTAAATAATGTCTTGAGATGGTAATTAAGAGAAAGTGATAACAATTACACCAACTTATATTGGTAGATATGGTACAGCATATTTAACTGTTTATAGGCATTTAACCGAATGACATGTATAAAATACAGTTATAAACTAATAAATAAAATATAAATGATGAAATTTTATGTTTCTCAAAGTTAATAAAATCCTAATTAGTTTTAATTGGATAAACAATTTAACGGCAAAATTACACTACTAAATCGCTTATCAAAACTCTATCCAAGTGCTCAGGTCATGTAATAATGTATATGTGGTGATTAAAAGTATAGGTTTATTCACGATTTCTTTAAATACCCTTGATTGAATATTTGTAAAATGAATTATGAGCTGGTAACTCTTAATATGACACTCCAGTTTTGGGGTTAGGCCCGGCTTGTTAAAGCCGTTTATATTGTGTCTATATAGCTTGGATTCTCAAAATACGCAAGTCATATCTACACCTCGTCGTCTGTAGGTTTAGAAACAGTGTACATATGTTGTCAAATTTGGCTGTTGTTTGCGTAATAACTTCTTTAAACTTCATCTCATCTCCGTCTGAGGTTGCTGTCCCAGTATAACCTAATATGACGTGTTAACTGTAAATATGACGTGTTAACTGTAATACGCCCATGTCATTTCATTTAAAATGATTACAATGTGTATATTATGCTACAATGCATAGTTAATAGGATAAAAAAGAAAGAATATACATGTAAGCTACCACTCCTTGACAATGCTTAAAGACACATGACAATCTGGAATTTATTATACCCCTGCTTTCACAAAGTGAAGTAGGGGCTGTATAGGAATCACGCTGTCTGTAATGTCCTGTCGCGTCCTGCAACACATTTTTGTCCCATCTCGTCACGTTTGTCCCGTCGCGTCGCATCCCACAACACGTTTTTATTAATAACATTTCTCAAGCAGTTTTCAATGGGATGTTCCCAAACTTCATATACTCATAACAACTGATGATCTTGTGCCCTAATTTATTACAGAATTGTGGCCCTTTGTTTTGACTTACAATCAAATGAGCGAGGGTATTCATCACCTTCAAGTTCAGTGATAGTTCTGGCTAAAACTTATGGTATCGGATCCTGCTTGTTTTTCTGAATATAAACTTACATATTTTCAATCATTTTAAATAATTATTTGAATAGGTCAAAGCAATATTTATGTTGATTATATTACAAAAGAGACTATTTGAAAACTGCCAAATGTATTACCTTTTGTTTAATCATATTCAAGCACGTTTAAAGTCAAAATGATACTGGATTAATAAACCGAGGTGTTTATTTATTAATGCTTCATAAATTCTTCAAGATTGCCAGTGTAGTCTAGTAATTATAGGTTTTAAGCTCAAACAAATTCCAACAGAAAGTATTTTAGGATTTTTAGAATCACTGACATGTAATGAGTTTCAGAAAAAAACTCCTCAAGATAAAGATGGTGGGAAATGCTAAATTTTGGGGTAAAAGTTGCGTTTTTAAGGGAAAATCTCCGGAAACTGGAATAATTTTATAAAAAATCATATGAGCCAATTAGAATTTTGTATCCCTTTTAGTCTTTTAAACACACATATGTTTATATTAAAAAGAAAGCATGTAAAGAAATACTTGGTTACTATAAAATGTTATTTATAAAGTTCAATTGAAAATAATCAATCATGAATTCTTACATTGTCCTTAAAACATCATGGTAAAATACTACAAATAGATATTAAGACTTGTATTAAAAACCTTTCAACTGTACAAATATTTCAACTAATTTCAATTAAGACTGGTTAGCCACATGTGATACCTGAGTTGGACAACTTGTCAAACATCTGACTGATACTTGTATATATACTCAGTCTAGCATTATAGTCTGTGTACATAGCTTTCTGTATACATAGCTTACACGATATGGGGTGATTCTGTATGGTCTGATTGCCCACTATTACTGCAACAGCTGTTTTGTATCGGTTAAAGGGAGTCTCTCATGTGTTGGACCACTTTTATCAATAGTGTCACATTTTAGTTATTAAGTAACAAAGAAAAAATCAATCAACGAAATATAGTATTTCCTTAAAGGAAAAGAAAATCAATAAAATCTATAGTTTATTCAAAAATTATTTCTAGATTTGTAAGTCGTATTGATAGATATTATTGTAATGAATAAAGACGCTGAACATTTGAGAGACTGCCTCTTTAATCTTATATCCTACATTGCTTCTATATATACATTATATAGCATTCTTTGTGTTTCTTAAATCTTTATGAGAATGTACTGTAACTTTTTAAAAGTTTTATAAGTTTTATCAGAGAGTTATCATACCTAAAAATCTTGATTAAAAAATTAAAGTGGTATTTTTGTAAAATGTTAATCACTGAATTTGATAGATGTTTGAGATTGCTGACAACAAATGACATAAAAGGACTGGATAATTCTGTAAGACATCGTTGATGGGTTATGTGATCTGAAGGTGGGTGGGGGGTGTTAAGCATTTGAGAAGCGCGGCTTAAGAACATAAAAACTTAAATATTTCATATTTTCCTTATCATACCATCATCATGTTCAAATAAGCATTTGTATAAAATTGTATTTTAAGATCTAATAATCATAGAGAGAAAAGGGCAAAGGTCAAATCCAAGGGAGCCCATCTCTTAGCTGGAGCAGTCACTGTTGATGTTTCTCTATGTATGATTTTTAATGATAACTGCAATTATTCAGTGTATTTATCTGTACAAGGAACATATATTTTTCTCTGTCGCCTTTTCGAAGAAAAATGAGATACATAGAGATCACTTTGTCGTCCGTGATATTTCTTTCTCAAACTTTTAATATATACTCAACATGGCAACACCGACATGACTATACTAAAATGTAAAGGTCAAGGTCACACTGAAGAGCATTATATGGGTAAAATACTCGTTTTTTTCTTCACGAAAACTTTACGTTGGTTATTACTTTCTCTTTTCTTTATATTTTTTCATCAAACTTTCAATATATACTCATCATGACAACATCGACATGACCATACTAAAATATTAAGGTCAAGGGCAACTGAAGGTCATTCTATGGGTTAAATACTCATTTTTTTCTTCACGAAAGCTTAGTCAGGCCAGTTTGTCAAGGTCATTTATCTGGGTCCAAAAAATCTTGTTATACTGACAAAGCGCTGACAGGCGACACACTGGTTCCGCAGAAAACCCATCTAGTTCTATATCAATATGGAAATATCTTTGAATTGCAAGAACTGCCATTAGCTTTTTAATTGATCTATGTGATGTCTGTATTTGGCAGGAACTAGAAAACTATGCTAAACTGCTGGAGGATGCGAAGGTGGCTTTCCTGGAAATGCTCGACATGGATGAATGGAAACTGGAGACGGGGAAATCTCTGGTCGAGGGGGGGCTCGTGTATAGTCAACACATGAAAAAATATGGGAGGAAACTATTTAAATTACAGGTACGAATGCAGATGCACTTTGGGTTTTAACATTTATATGCATTTATATTGTAATTGTTCCTTTGAAATATTTGTATGAATATAAGTAAGTAAATTGTTTATCAGTTATAGTGACATGTGTACAAGTATCAACATAATATTCAAATATACGACATGGATATTACACCCGGTCCAGTGGGCCTATAAGTCACCTTTACAAACTTTTCATGTGATAAATGTAATAAAGAAAGATATATACAGAAGTATATTATTTTGCAAAATCTCTATACATACATCTAATGCATGTATAGAGATGATCTATATATAAAACACTTCAGTATGAGGGTTTTTAAATCAAAATGCCTTCAAATAAATGTGAACATATTTGACAGTAGTAGACAAAACGTGTTATGATTGGCAGTGATGTCTGTGGGTAATGTTGTTAGCTCTACTGGCCAAGGGCCAGCAGAGCTTATGGGATGGTGTGTTGTCCGTCTTCCGTCGTCCGTCGTCCGTCAACTTTTTTTCAAACGACTTCTCCTCAGAAACCGCTTGGCTAAGTTTGACCAAACTTCACATGGATGATCCTTAGATGAATGCTTTTTAGATTTGTTAAAATTAGGTCAGTGCTACATCCAAGATGGCTGCCATTACCATATATGGTCGAAACCTTAAAAAATCAACGTTTTAAACTCAGGATACCATATCATGTAATCCCTAAGTAATCAGTGGCGTTCAAATTATCAGAATGCCTTTGCAAGCAGTTATCTCTATAACTTTGTGCATTTGGAGTCTTTTTCAAAACAAATCTGTTTGTGTTAACTTGGGAGTAAGTGTCAAACAAAAGAGTATTGACTATTGCATTAGATTGAGATAACAGTATTTATTTTATGTTTTTTTTATACTCAACATTTTCACCCATGCAACGTACTCATAAAAATATTAAGTTTTCTCAATTATCAATAAAGTAAACTCTGTTGTTCAGTTTAAAACGACAGATATTATCCAAACAGTCTATTCATTTTAAAATTGTTTTTTGTTTAGAATTTGCCATATCAAAACTCATTACTCAATGAGTAATGCAAACACTCGACATATTCTTTTGTATGCCAAAAAATAGAACTCACTGTCTTCTGAGATCACATTGAGTGTCTCCTATATAGGACTCACTGCATTTTGAGAACACACTGAGTTCCATATTTTGAAAAAAAATAATATTTTAAGTGTTTGCATTACTCATTGAGTGATGAGTTTCTTGCCTTTCTGATATGGCAAATTCTAAACAAAAAATAATTCTTAAATTATTTAATAAACCGTTTCCAGTGCTCATCTCAGCGGCTTTACTTAACCGATGATGTGTTGATAAGCCATTAAACAACATTCAGTTCAATTCAGTTGTTCCCTTCAGAGACCGAAAAAATATAACAATTTCACTTTATTTCATGTACCGGTATCACTTACAGCCAGACTGATATTGATGCTTACTTACAGCCAGACTGATATTGATGCTTATTTTACACATTAATCGATGATCAGACCTTTTGTCTGGTGTAAGTGTATAGTATTACCAATTGGTAATATCTAAAAAAAAAACGGTTTCCTCCTGCTAAATTAAAGCAATTGATTTGGCATGGTTGCCAACTATTTGTTATGTCAACACTAGCTGTACTTTAAACTGACCTGTTAGCCATCTAAGCGCCAAATGGTCATGGGGAATGGGGTAATAGTACATTAGGTATTAAGGTTTGTGATATGATTAAGGCCAGTGTTTTTTATTTTTTTGGTTCCTTTTTTTTTTGGGAAGTAGGAGGGGGAAAAAAAAGATCTTAACCTTTATAAGTGTGTATCTTGTAATGGTGTTAGTCACATTGTAAAACATAAAATGCACCTGAACAAATTTATATAACATGACCTTCTGATTTTACGTTAATTTTTTAACATGATAATTGGGTTGTTTGAAATGTGGGACCAACAAATTAATAAAGGATACTTTTTTTTTAAATATTTGTTTGTGTTTTTTAAAATTATTTGTTGGATTTTTTTGTGTTTTTTTTCTTTTTTGCAAATTGTAGGGTTTGAGAACCGAAAAATTAAAAAACTCTGGCCTAATTGAGTTATTTGTCACAGTTTACAAAATATCATAATAATCTGTTGATTTGATTGCATAATTCCCATTTGTAAAGTATTTTTATGTAATTATATTGCACTGATTGCATAATCCATTAAGTTATCATGGACTTCTAAAAACTGTGAAACTTGCATTTTACATTAAGGATAGTTAGGCTTTAAAGACGCACATATATATATATGCATGGCAATCTTGTGACTTTTAAAAAAACATGTTATGTTTTTTCTACACAATGTATATATTAGTATATGCAAATTATAAACTATAAAATTTATGAACTAATTCAAAAAGTATTTTGGAATAGAACTAATAGTTGAGTAGAATGCGTCAGCTTTTAAGTAAAACTCTGATAAAAAAACCCATAAAAAACAAAGAAATAATAAATTCCAATAAAAAATATTCTCTGAAATTTAAATATTTACTAGAAGTTCAAAATACATCTAGATGCCTTATAATCTGAAGTGCAAGGCCTTGTAAGGCATCTAGATGTGTTTTGAACTTCTAGTAAATATTTAAATTTCAGAGAATATTTTTTATTGGAATTTATTATTAATGTGGGACAGCATCGTAAGGGGAAATGAGACATCTGCCCTGCCTGGGTTAGAGCGTTGGCAGTGGCATGTCTCATGGCAGTCTTCATTCATCTCATTTTGCCAAACAATGCTATCACGTTGATAATTACGTGCTTTAACCAGACGTAAAACACCATTTCATTTTAAAGTACTAACGTGAAATAAATAAGGTAGAAAATGTTAACACTCAAGATTGCCATGTGTCACTTTAAAGAAGCTAACCCGCCAGATAACGGCAAAATTACATTTGAAAACTGTTTATCAAGTCTCTATCAGGTGTTCAGGTCATATAATAATGTATATGTTGATTAAAAGTATATTTTTATTGACGGATTCTTAAAATGAGTTGGTAACTCTTAATCTCTCCAGTTTCGGGGTTTGGCCTGGCTGTATATCGAAATATGTAAGTTATATAATTATATACCTTGTCATCGGTAGGTTTAGAAATGGTGTACATATACTGAGGGGAAAAGTTTAGCAGGGTTTTTTTTAGATGATTTAATACTGTATACAAGATATACTGACATTTTTGGACTTTACGGGCTTGATTATTCGTTACGCCATTAAGATGTTCGACTGTTATTGATGTGTTTTAGTAAAATATTGTGTCTATGGCAGTTAGTTTCGTGATTTTACAACCAAAAATGTATTATTTCCAGAGTGCAACAAAACACTTGCTAAACTTTTTTCCCTCTGTATATGTTGTAAACTGTTGCTGTTGTTTGCGGGATAGCTACTATAATGATAAACTTTAAAGTTTATGGTAAGGTACAAAATGTTAACACTCAAGATTGCCATGTGTCCCTTTAATGATAGACTATTTATGATATGGTGACACATTTACTTTTTACAATGTCAAATTGAACACACATATAATTATTATTTATTGGTTGTTTTATGATGTGGTATTATAAGGTCAGGTATAAATTGCCATCATAAATGTGTATTGAAGCAGCAATTAAAGGGAATGTAGCTGACACAGTCAAACAAGCTCTATTATTGAGAGTTCTGAAAAACTTGGAAAAAGGTGAAAGAATTATCAAAATCGGATGATAAAAACAAAAAGATATGACCATTTAAAGATTGCTATAAAACGGATATGGGAGCCGCCATTTTGAAAACTATGACGTCATAGTTCCATATTACCATATATGGAATACTGATAAATATTTAAAACACACAAAATCACTACAAATGAATGCAATTTGTTTACTGGTCATATAAAGCATGCTTTCCATTAAGTATTTCATATTTGTCATAAAGTTGGGGTCATTTTTCCCCCTATAAATCAGTAAATGTTCATATTTATAAATATTCCATATATGGTCATTTAGAACCGTGATGTCATAGCTCTCAAAATGTCCGCTTCCATATCCGTTCCAACAGAAACTCTAAATGATCATATCTTCTTCGTTTATCATCCGATTTTGATAATTCTTTCACCCTAATTCAAGTTTTTCAGAACTCTTAATAATCAAGATGGGTTGGTTGTGTTGCTACATTCCCTTTAATTCTAACTTGATATTGTAGCATGGTCACTGAAATTCTCTTTGTATTGATGTAAATCGTTTTAGTTGAAAATAACACCTGTCAAAATAAATGGTGTACTCTACCAGTTATCCAGAAGTTACCATGTCCTGTTAGTTTTTCTACATAACTTGCTTTTGTTCAGTCATTAATATTAATTATTAGAATGACGCAAAACAAATTGTTTTTAGGTATCACTAACTGCTTAATTTATTTCACCAATAATATCTTTAAACTTTTGGTGGAATAATGAAGAAAATCGAATCAACATTTATTTAGTTACTTCACAGACATATTAATTTGTTATTAGGTCTGTGGTTACTTGTATATGAAAGCAGGTTTAAAGTTAAAATGATACTGGATTAATAAATCAAGGCGCCAATTTTAATGCGGATTACAAACTTCAGGATTGCCGTGTGTCCCTTTAATAGTAGATACTCCTAATAACTTTTACCCAGACCTATTAATTTAGAATAAATATCCAAATTGACTCTGAGCAGAGTGTAAAATATCAACATTGACTACTAGTGTTGGGGTAAAATATCAGAGTTATGGCCCTTGAATTATTTAAGAGGAAAAACTTTCCTTTGTTAACACTCTAGATCCTTTTCATGGGATCTGTAACCAGCTTGTTCAATATGTGAACATCAATAACAGCTTGGCACATAAAACCAGCCACATCACCGTGGAACGACTTCATGAAAACGTTGCTTATCATAACGCCCTTGCTTTGTGCTCCGCATATTTCCAGTGTCCGTATAATGTGACTGGATGGGGCATCATGTCATATGTCTATGACTCGATATTCCAGTTTTGTTTGTATGTTGTTTTACGTCATTTTTAACACGTGTAAGGTTATTTATGATGGTTGATTTTTTGTGGTGGAGACGGACCACCCACTTTTCCTGAGTAGAACCAGTACTGTATAACTCCCAACATCCATAAGAATCGACACTTCCTCACAAGTCGAGCTCCTAATGGGATTCGAACCCGCAGCAGTGAGAAGCGAAGGTTTACAATGCAATCTTGTTAACCATTCGGCCACGGAGACGCTCCATTGTGGCAGCATTATAGTTGTAGGTCCCTGCTACAGTAGACACAGTCATGCATGATATTACTGAAAGATTGTTAAAAGGGATGTCAAACCCCATACATTCATCTGAAGAAAAAAAGCACACGAAAAGCAACAAAATTGTATTTTTAACTTTCTTAATTCTGTGTCACTGTGACATAATTACTCATCTGGGGGCTTTGACCTTTGACGTTGACTTAAACTGTGTTTACACATATGAAAGGTCAGTGCTTTGACCTTCTTTTGATGGCTGACTAGTTTGCTAAAACTTTGGGGTTTTGTAAAATCAGTTAAATAGATTACAGGTAATTGCTTGATTTCCTTGATGTTGATTGATTCATTGTCATGGATGTTTTTAAAACGATTTTGTAATTAATTTAAAATCTTAATTAACTGATCACTAAAAAATGTTAAATGAAAACTTCTAATATAAAAAAAGATTAACATAAAAGTTATTTTCGAAGAAGTTTGTCCAAGTTTCCCCAAAACTTGATTACTATCCAACAGATTGATGATTTGATATGTGCACAATTGTTACATGTGGTCATTAGCTGTTCAACAATGCCAACCAATCTTTCCACGACCTTGACCTTCAGTTCATCAAAACATCAACTTTTGGTTAAGAAGTTTGTCCGAGTTTATGCAAAACATCAGAACTTGAATACTATCCAATGGATCGTCTTGATATTTGCACAAATGTTATATATGACCATAAGCTATCCAGCAATGCCAATGTTTCCGTGACATTGACCAGTGAAAATCCAGTTTTTAGCTCTTCTGGCAGAAGGTATATTGTTTTGTTACATTTAAAGCCAGTCATTCATTTTGTAACTATTTGCTGTTGTTAATTTCAGGGTATCATCCATATGAAACCTAAAGATCTATGGGAAGATATGATAGCCACTCTAAACGATTCTCCAGAGTGGAACCCAACTATACTAGAAAGTAGAGTAAGTATGACTAGTCTGCTTCGGCATGATTCTCCAGATTCTAGGTTTGCCACCACTAATTACATGTAAACCTCCGAGGTGTAGTCGATTGTAGTTTCTATAATAAAATGTAATTCCTCCTTTTTCGATGGAAATGGGCATTATAAGTAGGGGAAAACTGCCCATTTCTTTACGATTTTGTGGTTGTATGTATAAGAAGCGTATTAATAAGTTTGACTGGATCACTGATGAACATTTTGAAATTTCGACTATGCTTACACTTTGTGAGCAATGAAAACAGTCAATCAATGAAAACAGCTGTACCCTTGACCTGTTTAGTAAACAAGAACTTTCTTACATGTCTTGTGACCCCACCTTTTCTGGTGATTTTTCAAGTGGTTGAACATTACACTGCTGCATTATCCATACTTGAGTTGAATTTGCAGCAAGTCATTTATATGTGACACTTTAACATTGGTGTCTATGGGGAAAATAATTAGTTGTTTCGTACCTACTAGAAAGTAGCGAAAGTGTGACTAGTCTGATTTTGCAAAATTCTCCAAAGTGGAACCCAACTTATCTGAAAGTAGAGTAAGTATGACCAGTCTGATTCTGCATGATTCTCCAAAGTGGAACCCAACTATATCTGAAAGTAAAGTAAGTATGACCAGTCTGACTCTGAATGATTCTCCAGAGTGGAACCCAACTGTTCTAGAAAGTAGAGTAAGTGTGACCAGTCTGACTCTGAATGATTCTCCAGAGTGGAACCCAACTGTTCTAGAAAGTAGAGTTAGTGTGACCAGTCTGACTCTGAATGATTCTCCAGAGTGGAACCCAACTGTTCTAGAAAGTAGAGTAAGTGTGACCAGTCTGACTCTGAATGATTCTCCAGAGTGGAACCCAACTGTTCTAGAAAGTAGAGTTAGTGTGACCAGTCTGACTCTGAATGATTCTCCAGAGTGGAACCCAACTGTTCTAGAAAGTAGAGTAAGTGTGACCAGTCTGACTCTGAATGATTCTCCAGAGTGGAACCCAACTGTTCTAGAAAGTAGAGTTAGTGTGACCAGTCTGACTCTGAATGATTCTCCAGAGTGGAACCCAACTGTTCTAGAAAGTAGAGTAAGTGTGACCAGTCTGACTCTGAATGATTCTCCAAAGTGGAACCCCACTGTTCTAGAAAGTAGAGTAAGTGTGACCAGTCTGACTCTGAATGATTCTCCAAAGTGGAACCCAACTGTTCTAGAAAGTAGAGTTAGTGTGACCAGTCTGACTCTGAATGATTCTCCAGAGTGGAACCCAACTGTTCTAGAAAGTAGAGTAAGTGTGACCAGTCTGACTCTGAATGATTCTCCAAAGTGGAACCCTACTGTTCTAGAAAGTAGAGTAAGTATGACCAGTTTGACTCTGAATGAATCTCCAGAATGGAACCCATTTGTTCTAGAAAGTAGAGTAAGTGTGACCAGTCCGAGTAGAACCATTTATGTCCATGCTCATTTTCAGACAAGGCACTATGAAGGAATCATTTGAACTAATTGATCTCAGTTTTATTTTATATTTCTTGAAAGAATTCAGAATTTATAAAAATAAAAGTTTTTTTCCGTCTACTTTTTTACACACCCGTTTATGGGCATTTTTTCACAAACATAGTCAATATTGTTACATCCTTTTTACCTATACTGGTCGGGGGCCACTTTCCGTCACTTATGCAAACATAAACTAATTTTTCAGACAAATATATGTATCCTGACAATTGTTACTCTATTTTTTATTAGGTTACCTCTGCCTGGAAATTTGACACCAAAGAATTTTGTTTTATAAATAGACTAAAACTGAAAAATCAGTTTGTTTACAAGCCGAGTTTCCGTTATGTTTTTTATCGAATGATAGATTCAGCTAGGTCATGATAATGTAAAATTGTATGAATTAAAGTCTATTCAACAATTTCATTGTAAAAATTGTATGTTCTATAACAATGCGCCTGGTAACGTCAATGCAATATTGTCCAAAATGTTAATTTACATTTTAAGAATGGGTAACTCTGTGTAAATCAAACAGATACAGGTTTTATGAGTTGCCTCTCTTTGGTTAAAATATATAATCAAGGTCTATTTTAACTGCGTCCACAGAAGTATGGTAAAAATATGACCTCATAAAAGTGTTTTTTTTTATTAGTTTATTATGCAGCAGTATGCGCATCCCCAATGCCATATAAGGAAGTAAACACAGTTTTCGGAGAAATCCCCTTTGTTTGTTTTTGTACCGCTTATGTACTTTTTGATTGTTTATTCTGTTTCCACTCTTCAGTGCTAAACGTCTGTCAATATATAAAGTAACATCGCATAAGTAATTTGCAGTGTAAAAACAGTTATTAAATGAGAATGACGGAAACTGGGCTTGGACGGAAACTGGCCCCTAACCAGTATATTTTTAGTGTAATTTTTAATATTTGACTATTTCATTGTTCATTTTCATCAGTTTTCGTGCACAGTATGATTTGTTTGTGTCGAAGTGCCATAATACGACATTCATTCATTGATTCGTTTTCAGACATTGCAAATAATAGACGATCATTGCGAGATTACATATAATATAGCAGCAGAAGGGGGTGGTGGCCTTGTGTCCGCACGGGACTTTGTCAGCCTTCGTCGGTGGTCACGTTTGGAGCGTGGCACGTATCTATCAACCAGTATTGGCTGTACTTATCCGGATATGCCGGCTCAGAAAAAATATGTCAGGTACGCTTTGTTGCATTATGACGTTAACTTATATTGTATATTGTACCTATTTCAGACTGTACAGGTCATTGATGACCATACAGAGGTCACATATCATGTAGCGTCAGAGGCAGCTGGTGGGCTTGTCTCTTCCAGAGATTTTATAAGTTGCCGTCAGTGGTCAGGTAACGGAGAGGATAAATATATATCTTACGGTACAGGTTGTACGCACCCTGAGCTGCCGGTGAAAAACAAACGTGTGAGGTAGGTAGCGCCTCTTGGGGAATGTGACTCGAAGGAGCGGGGAGGTGTGACTTCATCCTGTGCACTACCATCGTCTACATAGTGGAGTTTTTATTGCTACTTTCAGATTTCACTTGGCAACTAGATAACTCACTGCTGTCTTTGAAAAAGTCTCCTGAGATAGAATCATGTAAAACAGAAGTTGGAAGTTATGGAATATAATAATTGAAAAATTTTAAACATGAGGCAACTTTAAATTGTGTTGCCTGTGATTTTTATCCCCAACAAAAAGTTTTCTGGGGGTATACAAATATCTGTCCATCAGTCGCACTTATTGCTTGAGGTATCTTCACAAAAATGTGCTACACATATCAAGCTAGTGATATTTTCATGCCTTTTGATATATAAAACTTTCTTTTATCAATAACTTACTCTAGAAACAAAATAGTGAACATATCTGAAGTATATCAATCTAGTGGTCATATTTAAAACTTTCTCATTTCCTTGAATTTGTTTCTGGAGAATGATTTCAATACCCTTCAGGGTTTATTCATGAAACTTGCTTCATATACAATATGTATTAAACATAGTGGTCTTATGTATAGAACATTGTTATATTTTGGAAATTTCCATGACAACAATATAGTCCATAAAATGTCCCCAACAAATATGTTCCATAGCATATGTCCAAAAACATTTCAGGTATCTTTTTGAAACTTGCTACACATGTCCGGCTAGTGATTGTTTGGTACCTTTTGATATTAAGACCATTTCAATATCAACATTTTTGGTGTTTCCATGAAAACAAAATAGTTCATTGGTAAAAAAAATAATTCTTTCCGAAGCATAAGTCTGAAATGATCAAGGTATTCTATTTACAATTTGGTACACATTTCAAGCTATTGATGGTGCCATTTCCAGACCAAGATACACTTAGACCTATTGGCCTACAGCTGTTGTTTCATATTTCTTTCTGCAATAAAATCAAATATAAGGCAATTCCGGGGATATCAATGACTGCACTGCATCTTCTAGTTTTAGTTACATTATTCTATTAAAGGAGACATACTATCATGCCATTTCATGAAATGTATTTTATACTTTTTCTATCTTATATTGAAGCATTTGATTAACTATGCTGTTTTTCTTTGTAGAACATCACTAACTACATACATGTATTTTGTCTTCTCACACTCACGGCCTATGATAACTAATTCTAACGCACTTCTGCAATATAATTGTTTACCGTTATAAATGTTATGGCTATTAATAGTTCAGAATTCGTTGAAAATCGAATACCATAACATGGCGCCATTTACATTTGTTTCAGTGATTTTGTCATAAACATATTTTCCGTTATAAAGTTTAGTTCATAACCCATTGAAAGTTGAATAACATGACGTCATTTAGTTTGTTTTAATGAATTTGTAAATAAAACTGTCAAAAAACAATAAAATGCATTAGAAAGGGGTAGCGTTAGAAAGGGGTAAACTTGATGTTTACGACAGTATATCTGTCGTTTAATGGATTTGCTAATGTGTGGCCATTAAACATAAATTGCAACCATTACACGACTGATATATCTTTGCAAAATGTCAGTACAGTTTACCTATATCTGTACAAGTTCTAATCATTTAGCTCTTGTGAAGGCTTCTAATAGGTTTACTCCAGAACTCTCCTACGGTGGAGTTTACCTGTTTTGTAGATGAAGATACAAACACGTCTGCTCCAGATTTTCGAAAACACATTGCAAACTGCTGTATTGATTGGAAATTGAAAAGAAGTAAAAAAGGTGTGTTTTGGGGGAAAACACGATAGCGACTACAGATATCGAGATTTGAACATGTGCACAACATGCAGTATGGAGGAGCAATGTTTGTACCTACATTACGCGACTGCAGAAACCCGACATACGAGAGTTCCGGATAAGAACTATTGTCCTATCGCCACATTTGACTGATTTCAGTGGGCTACCAAATAATGTGCAAAAATTATCGCCTGCATTTTATGTCTGAGAAACGTACGATATTAACATAACTGTGGTCTGACAATCATAATCTGCTTTGTCATATCTGGCGATAGGTCAATTGATTGGAATAGCACACCACACACACATCTCTAGTTTGCTGTAGAACTTTTTCTCATATATGTTTATACCTTACTATATTCTATAACTACATCTGCTGTAATATAAAAAACTACAGCTTTTCTATACAATTAATGTCATATTATACTCCACATGCCAGTTCTATACGGAGGATATTTGTTGGTTTGGAGTGAATATAGGATTTATTTTCATCGAGAAGTGTGAAAACATATATTTTCACGAGTGTTTTAGAATGAGTGAAAATATTTGAGTTTCCTCACTTCGAGATGAAAATTAATTTTATATTCACAACAAACCATCAAAGATTCTATTTATAATATAGATCTACTCACAACCTTGAAATTTATAATATAGATCTACTCAAAAACTTGAAACTTATGCAGAAAAAAAACATAATGCGCCTAAACAAAGACGTCAACAGCGGCATTACGTCTTTTTCGGTATTTCACATATGAAATATAAACAATGAAAAATAAGGTTTTATTTTAATCATAAAATCTACTATTTCTTTGTAAAGAATATAATAAAAACCACTCTTTGAGTGTACAGTTCGATATTATTTCTCTTACAAATCTTTGGAAATTAGTGTTTCAGAAATAAGAATTTTGATATTATTTCATAGCAAATTTTTGTAAAATAGTGTTGAGAAATAAGAAAGTTTTGATATTATTTCATAGCAAATCTTTATAAAATAGTGTTCACATTCAAGAATCTTTAGATATTATTTCAAAGCAAATCTTTGTAAGATAGTGTTCAGAAATAGAAATCTTTTGATATTATTACATAGCAAATCTTTGTAAAAATAGTTCAGAAATAGGAATCTTTTGGTAGTATTTCATAGCAAATCTTTGTCAAATAGTCATAATCTTGATATTATTTCATATATAAGAACCTTTCATTTGCATCCAGAAAGGAAATTCACGCCCGACGTATAAATGTTTTGATCGTATCAGAGGAATCAAATAAGTTATACAAATTATGGTTTAAATTTCTGTATCTGAAGCGGATATTCATGATCCGTGAATGGCATTTTGCAAGAACTTTTTATTTGAGATTTCTTTCCTGTTGCAATAAATATAAAATTAAGTTTCTTAACTTTCAGTTTAATCTTACAGGGACACACGGTAATCTCAAAGTATTTATGAAGAATTAAAATCATTAGCACCTTGGTTTGTTAATCCAGTATCATTGTAACTTTGTACCTGCTTGCATATAATTAAATAAAAGGTAATAAAATTCAGAGTTTTTTGTTTTTATTCTACCATAGGTTTAAACTTATAATTGGTGCAATATTATCAACAATTATACAAATATGCAATACTTAATTTCTTTCAACTGTTGTAAATATACGAATTTCTAATTTGAAAGTAATGTAGAAAGTTTTAAAAGGATCAAGATTGCCGTGTGTCCCTTTAAATTGCCATTCAGGGAATTTCCCTGAAATCAACAAGTTCTGTTGTTTTAACATGTTTTAAACACTCTCTTTCAAAGTACATGAACATTTGTTGAAAGGGGCTTTATAGAGAAAATGTTAAGCAGAAATTAGTAGACGGGAAATATAAACACTGCAAATTATTTTTTTGATAAAACAGTTTACTGGGAGATTCACCTGGTTGATACCAATTGATAACAGAGCAAGGGTCGTTATGTAAGAAAAAGATTGACTGCCTTGATTTCTTGCATGACGACCCTTGTTGGCCATGCCCTGTTACCAGTCGGTATTAACCTCTGCCAAGCCTTGTAACTATTATATATAAGGTTTGGATACCCACTACCTGTACACTAGTACTACACAACCATACTTGTTGGATTGTAGCCTTATGAATGTGTATGGACAACATGTTTGTTTATGAGTAACAAAGCAATGTAAATTTTATTTATTTTAATCTGAAATGTTCCACTTAAAAGAGATTTTTTAAATTCAAAACAAACAACTATTTATTTCAGGGGTGACAACGGTCCCGGGGGCTGGGCATTCGATCCTGTGCCTGGTGAACCAGATCAGTGCCTGTTTACCTGGATCGTCAACTCAAATCTCAAGGTTTGGATTTTTACTTTCTCTCACGTCACTTTGTTTTCATTTGAGAAATGTTTGGGCATTTTTTGAGTGTATACACAGATGAAGTTAACTGTTAAAGGGAATGTAGCAACACAGCCAAACAAGCTATTATTGAGAGTTTTGAAAAACTTGCAGGTAGGTCTAAAAACGGACCGCCATTTTGAAAACTATGATGTCTTAGTTCCAAATTACCATTATATGGAATATTGATAAATAATCATGTACCAGTAATGCAAAGAAAATCACTGCAAATGAATGCAAAATCCTTTACTGATCATATAAAGCATTCTTGCCATTAAGTATACATATTTTTTCATATAGTCATTTTTCTCTCTATAAATCATTAATGTTCATATTTGTGAATATTCTATATATGGTCATTTAGAACTGTGATGTCATAGCTCTCAAAATGACGGCTTACATATTTGTTTCCACAGAACCTTCAAATGATGATATCTTCTTAATTTATCATCCGATTTTAGTAATTCTTTCACCCGTATTCAAGTTTTTCAGAACTCAATAATAAAGATGATTTGGCTGTGTCGCTACATTTCCTTTAATTATACAGGAATCGATACTTATATAACATGCAGCGTATCGCATCCTTGGGCAAGAGTGTAAAGACGCTGCTTCCAAAACTTCATCTCTCACCCCCGCGAGTTTGAATCCCACTGGCAGCTCGACTTGTCCAGTGAGAAAGTCTCGATTCTTATGGATGGCAGGAGGTATACAGTACTGGTTGTACTCAGGAAAACTGAGGTGGTCTGCCTCTACCACAAAACAATTGACTGTCATATATGGTCTAACTTGCTAGAAATTGACGTAAATCACCATCCAAACAAAAACAAAACTCATAATGTTGTCAAGGTTATATATGGTATCATACCTTGATGCCAAGTTTGTTTGTGCCTGAAAACAATAAGTGTCTGAGCACAGCACTAAGTGTACAACCACTCTATTGACCCTTAGGACTTGACCTGTCAATGCAAGAGTCAACACTATTGTGCCAACATGGACATATCTGTGGCTTGAGTTCAAATAAGATAAAGAAAAGAAAGAAAAAATAGCTCCAAACCATCTGTATATAATAATTAATTCCTAGAAAGAAATATTTCCTCGTAGAAATAGTCATTTTTCCTCAAAATTTTCAGTAAATCCTTGAAACGATATAATATTAGCAGTTATTTCATGGCTTCCTGGTCAGTAGTATTTGCCCAAGATGCATGGGAAGATCATGTGAAGTATTGCCCGAGGCCAAACAAGATGCATGGAGGCCTAGGGTAATAGTTTATATGATACTTCCATGCATCAAGGGAAAATAACTTTACTATTGACCCTGTAAGCTATTAAATAAATGCTTTATTACATGGTATATTACCAGCAGTCATATAGTCAAAAAGGTATCATGTACACAAATATCTACTTCTCTTGAAGTGTAAAGCATCAAAAGCTATAGATCAGTTATCAGGGTAGGAAAATTTGTCAGAATTTCTACTCATCCTGCATCATTGAGCACTAGTCGTGGTGAGCAGACGAGTGGAATTTTTGCGGCCTGGTTATCAAAGGACAATGAGAAAATTGGCGGTTTTGTTTTGGTCAGTAGTTACCTGTATCAGTGGCCATCATTTCCTCGGAAGAATAGTTTTAATCCATTGACCAATAAAGTAGGTAGTTGTTTTATTATATTAAAAAATGAAAACCGCTCCTTTTCTTGTTGTCCTTTGAAAATTCATCTCTATCATTTGACGCTTTACACGTGGAATAATTTGCTTTGTGTCAAGTGCTTACATGACTGTGAATGAACTATTGAGTCGGACTCAGAAAGAAGATTTTTTCACCAGAAAGTCGAAGATCGAACCGAAAAGTTGTGAATAGTTAAATTATATATGTGGAATTGAATTGAATGTTGTTTAACGGCTCATCAACACAGTATAGGTTATTTAGAGACGCCCCAGAGAGAGGGGAAGGATACATAGGAATCCGGGAACCTGCCCTACTCTTATTATCGAATAGATTCCAATGGTTCTTTAACGTGCTCGGAGGATAGACCGATATACGGGACCGCCCGGTTTACGTCCCCATCCGACGGAAGAGGCTAAGGGAATGTGTCTTGCCCAAGAACACACCGACGGAACTCAGTGGCACCACGGAGGATTGATATATATGTGGAGCGCTGTGGTCTAGTGGTAGAGCATTGGACCCATGATCGAAAAGTTGTGGTTTCGATCCCCGCCATGACCATATGTGTTGTGTCCCTAAGTAAGACACTTTATCTGCATTTGCTTCGTACTGGTTCTACCCAGGAAGACATCGAGAGTGATTAAAATAATTTTTTAGAGCTTTCGTTACAATCGATGTAAAATAAATAAGTTTAAACTAATAGTACAAATTATTCACCCACATTTGACCGCTTCTCAGCTAATGAAATGAGAGTAATACAAGTGATGTATAATAATGTGTGTTACTTCCCATTATACAGGGTTGGTTACCGCAAGCAGTTATTGACCAGGCGATGTCCGGAGTTCTAGTGACCTACTTCAAACTGCTTATAGAACATTACCGTGAAATGACCAACCAACGGCGAGAATCCATGTAGTCCCAATGCAAAACTGTGATACGTTAATAATAATGATGTTTTTATATATATATATATATATATATTTTGTTTAATGAACAAAATAGTATTTATTTATTCAAAAGATTAGGTGCCATGAATAATGTACATGGCTGTCACCGTTTTGGCGCAAGTTATGTAACGTGTATTGTAAAAACTCATCTCATTTTCAAATTATAAAAGAACAATGTCATTCACACTTAATGAAATCAAGCTCTCCTTGAAGGAGGAATATTAATTAAATAATAATTTTTTTTTAAAATAACAGATTTCCCTAAGTTGAAAGTTTAATATTTTACACAATATTACAAATTGTACAAACTGGTTAAGGCAAGCATCTATAAAATCAGCCTTCAATACATTTTGTCGTTTTTCTGTAAACTAGTTTGACACTGTGAGATTAACAAAACCGCAATAATACTGTCGAGAAAAGGAAGTTATGGGCAAGGAAGACAAAACCAAGACATATAACTAACTGTGTTTTGTGGCGACGAAGACCAAACCAAGTCATGAAATTGAATTTGGGGGCAAGTAAGGCCTAACCGAGATATAATTGTATTTTTGGGCGAGGAAGAACAAACCAAGACCTGATTGCATTGCGGGGCGGGGAAAACCAAACCAAGATACTTTTACAGATGCTTGATTTGAGTTGAATTCACAAAATTGCAATGTCCCATTTAAAATGTCTGACTTAACATATATGTCCGAATTTATATATTTTAAAGACGTGAAATGGTATTTGATAATATTATCGATAAAATTCATTGCATATGGCTAACTGCCTGTTTTTGATGAACATATTTTATATGGTGACATTCCATAAAACTAACCCAGATACATAGAGGATATTTGTTGTTTTGTCGTGAATACGGTTTTATTTCATCAAGAAGTGAGAAAACCATACCTTTCACGAATACGATAAAATAAAACTGTTTTTTAATTTCTTCTTTAATGTTTAGGTAAAACAGATTGTTTTTACAATTCTATTTTTATATTTTTTTTACAATTTTTTAAATTTAAGTAAATATATATATTTGTCGAAGTTCATTGTGTTTTAACAGTCATAGTCTCATGTTAAAAGTATTGAAATCTGTATTTAGTATGTTACATCAATTTAATTTAAAATTGAATGTCATGAACAAATGATTTTATACCTGTAACAAAGACCAATCATGTGAATTAGGGCTATATGTATGCCATTAAAACATGCCTGGTACCTCAGGAAGGCATTTTAATATACATCTATGGGTGAACCCTATTTTAAGAAATTCGGGTTCTTTAAACTCAATTTTGCATCTATGGGTGGGTATTCAATATCAAAAGTGCCTTCCTGGGTTTTTAATGTAAGAGCCTTTAAATCTAATGTTGTATACCGTATAATCCCTAATAACCGCCCACGGGGTCGTAACATTTTTGAAAAGGGAGGCATTTATTTGAGACCAAAAATACATAATTTAACTTTTAAATCAGACATTAATGATTTTCTTTACCAAGAAAACCAAAGTCCGCGTGTCAATCAATTAATGCATCAGATTTTAAGTTTTCTAGTGACTGTGTGTTCCATTGTGAAACAGATTATTTTTCATCTTTTGGCCAGTTTTAAAAAATATATTTCTAAAAAATGGTGGGGGTGGGCGTTTATCAGGGATTAAGTATAAAGTATACTCGGTAAAAAAAGTTTCCAGGGCATATAATGGCGCATAAAAAGAAAAACAGTCGACGGATTTTAATATCCTATGTATCAAATCAAAGACAAAAATGTATTCCATTACATAAAATAAAATAAACAAAATATCACCGATAAACAATCACAGTAGCTATCCGAATGCACTAAGGGTCACTAAAAAAAGTTGCAAAATTTCTTAATAATGAGTATAACCGCCACCATTTCCATGACACTCCATGAGCCTGTCCCTGGTCGAATACACAAACAGTGTTCGAACCCGTACAATGATCGCTGAACCATGACATTCGACCATAACCGTTATTATCTCAGTTGATAATTGACAATCAACAATCAAAATAATTATCGATTACAATGAAAGTTTGCAAAAAAATAATACTCTTTTTATTAGTTACTCGATTGTCTGTAAATGTTACTTTTGATGGACTTTGCAACATTTTTTACAGACCCTTTGTGTGTTCGCAATATTTTTTTAAAATAAATTCTTGTTTGGAATTTAATGTTTCTGGTACCAAATTAACCGGGTAGGGTAGACCTTGGTTACTAAAAATTCTGTCCTCTAGTTTTATTTTTATATGACTTTATATACCCTGGTCCAAAACTTTTTTTACCGAGTATATAATTGTGCGAACCAATTCTGTTGCAATAGGATAAATTATGCTTTTATTTTTATTGTGATTGTCCACACATTTTTGTTGAGCCAAAGTGTTTTATAGAATCTGAACAGTCAAAACATTGTAAGCTTCAACGGTAATTCTCTCAGGCCTAACACCTTATCTTTAACTCATGTCTAATCGAAACGAGTGGGCTGGAGTCTATAGGTATTAAGGTGTTACTGATAATAATATGAATGCTGTAATTCATTGACCAATGAAAATCGTTTTCACATTTTCCTACTTTCACTTTGAAAAAAATCATCATCCAATCAAAATATGTTCTATTATTTTTTAGCTTAGGTAGTTTTTCTGATATTAACCAATCAGGGGTTGTTTTATATGCGTTTTTCAATACCTTTCACAATTCACAAGATGCAGCTCGATTAGCAGTGCAGTTTTGTTTTACACCTGTGTAGGCATTAATCGGCTTGAACGTGCCAGCAATTATCATGCATATAGTCACTAGTCGACCTGAAAGAGTTGAATATTTATAATCTGAACTGTATAAGCTTGATTTGATTTTAAAACATGATTGTATTATATGTTTTGTGCTATTAAAAAGATGATTTAAATTATAATATCTGGTTTTAAAGATGTTTTTCTTCTATATTAAAGCGTCTCCGTGGCCGAATGGTTAATGACGTTGCGTTGTAAACCTTCGTATCTCACCGCTGCGGGTTTGAATCCCACTGGGAGCTCGACTTGTAAGTGAAGAAGTGTCGATTCTTACAGATGGCGGGAGGTGTACAGTACTGGTTCTACCCAGGAAAAAAAAAATTTGACCGTCATATATAACCTTACACGTGTTGAAAATGACATAAAACACCAAAATTAGTAACGAGGTCGCATAAATTAAATAAAAAAATAATTAAAAATTGAGTTTTCAACTTAATTTTCATGATTCTACAAAATGTTAAATGTAGTATTGGTGCAATATTATCAATAATTAGTAATATATAACAACAATTTGCATTGAACTATTTTAATAATTAATATAAATGATGGCAAAAATGCAAGTTGCCGGTATGTAGAAGGCTAACGGGACGACGCGAATTTTAAAACAAATCAAGATTGCCGTATATCTCTTTAAAGGTATCGGAGTCTATTTGGAGGATAATTGATTCATTGACCATTAATTTGCAATTGTTTACCCATTATTATTCCCAAGCTACTGCTTTGTATTTTTTGCTATTTTATATTAATTGATGCAATAAGGGAATTCTTCCTTGATTATTAAACTTAATAAAATAATAAAAACAAAATCACGAAGTTATTCATATTTGCTATCAGTTGTTCATATAGGTCCATAAAACAGTTAAGTGCAATATGAAATAATACTGTGAGTTTTCTAGACCAAACTGTTCATAAACAATAATTTAACCGTATGGAACATAAAGGACTAATTTTCTTTGATATTTGGATTGACATCCACGCTTCTTCCAGATCGCCATCATCCCAAGCTCATGCGCAGATCCAGAATTTGAGATTAGGGGGATCTAGCCGTGAAGTCCCTATCACATCATCAACAGGCAAATTTTACAACATATGTTCACCATTTCTAACCTACTGATGACGAGGTATATATATAATATATTTTGAGAATCCAAATTCTATTATAGACAAAATATATAAACGGCTTTTACCAGCCAGACAAAACACAAAACTGGAGCATCGAATTAAGAGTCACGTTGCCTGTAACGTCATGTCGCGCAACACATTTTTGACCCATCCCATCGCGTAACATTTTTGTCCCATCCCGTCGCATAACAATTTTTTGTCACGTCCCGTTGCGTTACACAATTTTATTACTAGCATTTCTCAAACAGTTTCGAATGGGTTGTTCCCAAACTTCATATACTCATAACAACTGCTTGATTGCCTAATTTATTACAGAATTATGTCCCTTTGTTGGAATTGGTGGTATTCATCACCTTCAGTGATAGTTCTAGTTATATGACCTGATCCCCCGGATAGAGTTTTGTTACACGGTTTTGTACTGTCATTTTGACGTTACTTGGCAGGTTAGTTTCATTTTAAAAGATCAATTGACAATTCAACATATATTTAAAAAAAAACACTTTACTATAATGATAATGACTGTCCATCTGTTTTGTTTTTATCCATTAACTGTTTGGTATCTCCGACTACTAGTTTTGTACCACCTACCTACACTAAAATTCATACATATAAGGAATATCGCCCATATTTTGGGATCAAAGGTCAAGTTCACAATGACCCAAAGATAATATCATGTCCCTAATCACTTCTACTTTTCCACATCACGCGTCTACAACACTTCCATGCAGGATAAGAAACATCCACGTCGATTATGGAGTCGAAAGGTCACCATGAATCAAGGAAAGAAATCGGTTTCTTTTTTGTTTTTAAACCATTTCTCCAATTTTATATTGCCTAGCTACAGCAAGCTTCATACATGCCTTGCCCACCGGTAAGAAAGATCGTGATCTTGCTGTAGAAAGGTTGAGGTAACCAAGGCCCAAAAAGGAAATTCCTTTCCTTTTTCATTTTCTTTTGTATTTCTTTCCCCATTAATCAAATTTAACTCGTATTGACATTTGTTTCGGAAAAAAATTAATAAGACATTTGTAGTTTCCCTGTACGGGCATATGCACCGTTTTGGCTGCTGTTTCTTGAATAAAGCAAAATTTAATGTCCATTGTTTTAAAAACAGACTGCTTATTGTCTTTTTACCGAGTGAAAGTGTATCTGTGATGTTTTTAAGACACGGATGTTGTTTCAGGTGTTGTATATCCCCGATGTTTTATTACAATTTCAGATGTTAAAAATATTCGTATACATCTATGTGGCATATTGTAAGAAAATGTATTCGTATACATCTATGTGGCATATTGTAAGACACATTATTCTATGGTTTGATTAAAAATGTACATATTAAACTGTACTTTCTTGATTTGCGTGTCAAGTGCACATAACTGTTACATGTGAACTTATATACCTGTGAAGTTTGTATATAATGCTGATATATTTGTTTTGACATTTTGAATGAAGATACTGTATGTACGTATGCATGTATGTATGTATATGTATGTATGTATGTATGTAAGCATAATAAATGAAGTGATTTAAACAGATCGAGTTGACATTTTGTCATGGTAGACCTATTACATAATTGTCAAGATATTGTAAAACATCATGATAGATTCAGGCTAATATGTTCTTTAATGAATGAGAATAGCGAGTGAATAAAAGAACACAAAAGCTCAGCTTTGATTTTGATGAATAACTATATATTTCCTTGCAAACAATTATGCTTTTTTTGTATACATTTCTTGTGTTTGTTTTGAAAACACCCATTGATCTTTACTATGTTATAAAGAAATAAAATGCAATTTCTGTTGATTATTAAAACCTTTCAAGGGTATCTGGTGAAGATCGGAAATTCCAAAACAAATCTGGGAATTCCAACTCCAGGTATAACTATTTTTTATATCGGAACCAAGGTTCCAATTAAAACAGATAACTAGGGTTGGAATTGCCCTATCTAAACCAAATCTGCGTGATCGATTCTTCAATTTTTTTTCTTGTTGCATACCTCTTACGTTCTTCACGTTGACATTGCCGACAATCAGCCATTTGTATGTACCACCGAAGATAGAAGCCCCCACCCTCCACCTCCCTCACAATAAAATAAAAGAAAATAATTCAAAATTCAATACATTTTCGATCTTTTAATCCAAAATTTAAAAAAAAAATCAAAAAAAATAATCAATGCATTTTCGATGTTTTTTATAACCCTAATAAAAAAACAAATATCCAAAGGTAAAAAAAAATCAATGATTTTTCGATCTTTCGTATACCTTTAAAATACCTTTAAAAAAAAATGTTATAAGAGCACCCCCTTTGCATTTTGCATAGTGCCCTGGTGCTACTATTACGGGAAATACCTATAAATCATTTAACGAGTAGGTGTACATGTAAACTTCATTTGTATACACACTCTTTATAAATGATATAGGCGATCTGTGTAGCTTAATACGAGTGGTGTTAATTGCTGGTTTTCTGGAATTTCTCATGATTGGCAAACTTTTAACTTCTCCTGAAACATAATACATTTATAATGTAAAAGTTTATAGCAATGTAATATTTGTAATGACGTTGTTTGTTCATTTGCACTCTCGTTTTTGACTCGGTGTATGTCCATTTTCCTTGTAAGATTGATTTTACTGACTGATTTTACTCAGGGCTGATCCATACTGATACTATACTGAGGGAAAAAAAGTTTAGCAAGTTTTTGTTGCACCCTGGAAATAATACATTTTTGGTTGTAAAATCAAGAAACCATAGACACAATATTTTATTAAACACACATCAATAACAGTCGAACATCTTAATGATCCGACGAATAAATGAACGTAGGTGTCAAGCCCGTAAAGTCCCAAAATGTCGGTATATCTTGTATACATTATTTCATCTAAAAAACTTGCTTTTTTTCCCTCAGTATATGTACCGGTATATCACATGTGATCATCAATGTCATTCTGTAATTTGAAAGCTTACTGCCACAAAATAAAAGTGTGATTTAAAACATATTTTATATTTTTAATTTTTATAATGTTAATGAGATTTATAATGTAAAGTGCCATGCTGGGCTACAATTTTCTAAGATGTCTGATGGAAACCACAGAAACTGATCTGTGATGTACTGTATTTCGGTATATTGAAGATTAACTAACATGTGGCCATAGTCGAGATTGTTTTATGATTAAACAAAGCTATGGAGATGAATGGAAAATAAATGTATATAAATAGTAAAACGACTTTTGTCAGTCTAGCTGGTCAGCAATATCCAGTATGTGAAATATTCTTGGTTGTTGTAAACGGACGAGGAAAAATTAAGACACTCACCAGGGTTTGAACTCGAAACGATTCCATGTGAAGCGGGCGCTTTCCAATATTGCCATGCGCTGAGACTAGTAACGCGCTTATAAACCTATCTATACCCTCAACTGAGTCCTACTACATACCTCCATCCTTTAACTTGATATTTGTCACCCTACAAATATCACACAACCCAGGTCCCTAGATACCTCAGTCTCCAACAGTAACTATCTTGGTCATGGGACCAATGTAAACGGATGAGGAAAAATTAGGACACTCAGCAGGATTTGAACTCGGAACGATTGCATGTGAAGCGGGCACTCTACTGATATCGCCATAAAAGCTAGCTCTGCGGCAAAACAGTAGTATCCTGCTTATAAACCTATCTGTTTACATATACCCTCAACTGAGTCCTGCCTTTTTGTATGCCTGTTCGAAAAACAGGACATATTAGGTGTGCGGTTGTCAGTAATCAGTCTTTCCTTAAACAATTCCATATTTCACACGATAATAAATATAACACCTACACCCATAAAACCTCATTATATAGTTACAATGCCCTTGGTGAGAAGAGCAACCCTATTGCTTTTGGGGTCAGATGGTCATCAAGGACTAGGTTATACTGACCTGACAATGACCCAGTCCCGAGAAACACTTTCCCCACTGTAACTATATGACCTACAATCTTGGAACATTTCAGAAATTACCAATGGCAAAACTGTAAATTCAATTAATTAAATAGGTCAAAGGTTGAGGTCACAGTGACTATGAAAAATATATTAGGAGCTGTAATGTAAATATTAAAATACCTACAGTCTTGAAACTATGTAAATAGTTTCCATGGTGCAATGACCTCTGTTGATTTTATTGTTAGTTGGTCAAGGTCGTTGTGACCTGGTCATGAAAAATTGCTTTCCCAGTTGTTATTTGTGAACTATTGACCTACAAACTTGAAACTTTATACAAAAAGTTCTCTTGGTTTAACAAACACCCCTACCAATTATTGTCAGTAGGTCAGTCATTAAGGTCATATTGATCCGACACCTATGAAATGCCTTTTTTGCATAAAAATCTTTTAGAGGGAAGCTTATTAAAACAAGAAAATCGGTAGAACCGATGGATCTCCCGAAAATGTATCCTCAACTTATCATATGGCCTTGTATCACCCAGCAGTTTTCAATTTGCAGTTCCATTAGTAGTTTTTGACTAAGTCTTATGCTTCGGACAAGAATTGCAATTATAAAATTACAAAGGACAATAACTCATTTGAAAGGACAATAATTTATGGTTTTGGGCTCGATACTTCCTCTTATTGCCCTTTATCACTGTGTGAAGTTTCATTAAAGTCCCATGAGTGGTTTTTGAATAAGGCTCGGACAAGAATTGTAAGTATCATGAAAATGACAAAGGCCAATAACTCTAATTTGAATGAAGAAAGAGTTAGGGGTTTTGTGCTCTATATTTTTTCTTACTGTCTTTTATCATGTGTGAAGTTTCATTGCAGTCCCATTAGTGGTTTTTGTGTCGCCTTTTCGAAGAAAAGTGCGATACATAGGGATCACTTTGTCGTCCGTCCTTCAGTCCGTCCGTCATACCTCCACGAAAACTTAACGTTGGCTATAACTTTCTCATTTCTTGATATTTCTTCATCAAACTTTCAATATATACCCATCATGACAACATCGACATGACAATACTAAAATATGAAGGTCAAGTCACACTGACGGTTATTATATGGGTTAAATAATCAGTTTTTTCTTCACGAAAACTTTAAGTTGGCTATAACTTTCTCATTTCGAGATATTTCTGCATCAAACTTTCACTATATAATCATCATGACAATACCGACATGACCATGCTAAAATATAAAGGTCAAGGTCACACTGAAGGTCATTATATGGGTTAAATACTTCTTTTTTTCTTCACGAAAACTTAACGTTGCCTATAACTTTCTCATTTCTTGATATTTCTTGCATCAAACTTTCAGTATATACTCATCATAACACCGACATGACCATATTAAAATATAAAGGTCAAGGTCACACTGAAGGTCATTATATGGGTTAAGTACTCGTTTTTTTCTTCACGAAAACTTAACGTTGGTTATAACTTTCTCATTTTTTGATATTTCTTCATCAAACTTTCAATATATACTCATCATGACAACATCGACATGACCGTATTAAAATATAAATGTCAAGGTCACACTGAAGGTCATTATATGGGTTAAATATTCATTTTCTTCACAAAAACTTAACATTGGTTATAACTTTCTCATTTCTTCGTCAGACTTTCAATATATACTCATCATGACAACATCGACATGACCATACTAAAATATAAAGGTCAAGGTCACACTGAAGGCCATTATAAGGGTTAAATACTCTTTTTCTTCACAAAAACTTAACGTTGGTTATAACTTTCTCATTTCTTGATATTTCTTCATCAATCTTTCAATATACACTTGTCATGACAACATTGACATGACCATGCTAAAATATAAAGGTCAAGGGCAGACTGAAGGTCATTATATGCGTTAAATACCCATTTTTTTCTTCACGAAAACTTTGTCAGGCCAGTTTGTCAAGGTCATTTATCTGGGTCCAAAAAACCTTGTTATACTGACAAAGCGCTGACGACAACACACCTGTTCCTCGGAACACCCATCTAGATGAGTTATGCTCCGGTTTAAAATAACAAAGGGCAATAACTCTAATTTGAATGAAGATGTAGTTACGGTTCTTGCACTCTGCACTTCCTCTCATTTCCCTTTATCATTGTTTGAAGATTCATTGTAGTCCCTAGTAGTTTTGAAGTTATGCTTCGGACAAGAATTTTAAATATAAAATTACAAAGGGCAATAACTCTTAAGTTGAATGAAAACATAGTTACGTTTTTTGCATTCTGCACTTCCTCGCATTACCCTCTATAAATGTATGAAGTTTCATTGCAGTCCCAAGAGTTGTTATGAAGTTATGCTCTGGACAAAATGTCAAAGTATAAAATTACAAAGGGCAACAGCTCTAATTTGAATGACGACAGAGTTATGGTTCTTGCACTCTGCATTTCCTCTCATTGCCCTCTATCATTGTGTGAAGTTTCATTGCAGTCCCATCATTAGTTTTGAAGATATGCTCCGGACAAAAACTGTAAGTATAAAATTACAAAGGGCAACTAACTCCAATTTGAATGATGACAGCATTACGGTTCTTGCACTCTGCACTTCCTCTCTTTGCCCTCTCATTGTGTGAAGTTTCATTGCAGTCCCATCCACAGTTTTCAAGATATGCTCCGGACAAAAATTCTAAGTATAAAATTACAAAGGGCAATAACTCTAATGTGAATGATGACAGTTACAGTTGTTGCACCCTGCGCTTCCTCTCATTGCCCGCTATCAATGTGTGAAGTTTCATTGCAGTCTCATCAGTAGTTTTGAAGGTATGCTCAGGACAAAAGTGTGATGGATGGACGGATGGACAAAGTGGCGAATATAATAAATGAAACTGCTGTATTTTTTTGATTTTTTACACCATTTGATCACATAACATGGCTTCTGGCCATGAGGTACATGTATATCGTATTACACAAGTGAATCAAAATGCATATCAGCATGAATCATTTGGTCGCAATTATTTGCATGGTATATCATATATTACATTCTGACAGACCTTGTCCTTTATAAGCAACTAAATGAGTTGTGATTTCTTTTACAAAATGGCAATCTGTAAAATGTTGTATGGGTGTTGGGTGATGAACCGTATATTCCCGATTGCATTTTTTTACTAATAAACTTGTTGGATAAATAGATAGGATATGAGGCTCTGTATTTGATAAACGATTTCGATAAAATGATAGGAGGCTCTGTCGCTGAAGTCAATAATCAGTATCCTATTTGCTCCGACAACGGTTGAAACGTTCAGGGGGTCTGCCGTCAAATGAAAATGCATAAAATTAGTCTAGTCAGCGCATAAAAAACGGCCTGCTAGAGATCTATCACTTTTATTTGTATTACAAATCATTTCATAGCGCACATTCCATTTACTGTTTTAATTGACAACAAAACATGTTTATCAGGAAAACTTAAACTGTACGGCAAGTTCGAATTGAATTGAATTGGGGTTTTAAGGCGCACCAACACATGAAAAGGTTATATGGCGCCTAACAGGCATGAACATGCCAGGCTCATCCTCCATGTACATCGAGATAAAATATGGAAAATGGGCGTAGAACCTTCTCACCCTGAACTGCAGAGTTGCTGCAAATTCTATCGTAAAAACTCCATTTACACTGGAGCCACGTTTATTGTTTTTCTGCCACTGCTCTTTTGATGTGAGCGCGAGATGGCACCTGAAACAATGCAGAGATCATGATGAAGACCTTTAATGAACATGAACAAAAAATGATAAAATGAATATGAATTTGGGGGGATTCTACCCCTCTGCCTACCCCTCCAAAGGGATCTGCAGTGGCCCTATTCTTTGCCCTGTGACCAAACTGGGCACCCGGGAACCACACGGGGCACGGCAAGTTCGAGCATAATCTTACTTTAGAATGTTAATTCACATTTACATATTACAAATACTGAACACAATACCTTTTTTGGGATTAATTAAACGCCAACTCTTTAGAAACGCATCGTAATGCAAATAAAAGACGAAACTTGCAAAATCTCATGGTTATAACATCTCCTTGAACAGTTACTGAATAAAGCTTTCACAACATATTATTTTGATTTTTATACCACCTACCGCATTGTTTCTAATAAGCGCACCCGGGGGCTTGACATTTTCTGAAAGGTGTGGTGGCACTTATTAGAACGCTTCTCGTAAGCCAGTACACATTTTAATTCCTTATATAATGCTAAACAATGATGTGTTACTGAAATATGGAATTAAATTCATAAGTGTGTGTATACTGTTTCTTGAATTTTAACCACTTTTCTTGGATATTAACCACTTTTACACCTCAAGGTAAGATTATTTATTTTTAAAGTTAGAGGTGGGGGACGCTAATTAGAAACAATACGGTATTACCAGAGGGTAGCATAAATGCCAGGGTGGCTAATAATCATGTTAACCCAGTGGGCAATCAAAAATGTATTGAGATTTGAACGCGAAACATTAATAACCGGATAAAATAGTTTCAAGTTGACTCCTCGATATCGAAATATTTGAAAATCAGTTTTCTATAAGTTATAAAATCTTTTAAAACATACTAAACACATCTTTCATGAATTATGGGACAGATTTTTTTTTTTTAATTGTTCATGTTCATGAAAAGGGGCATAAATCTGCATTGGATAATTGACAATCTTTTCATGAAGTTGTATGACCATAGGTCAATAGTTTGCCAGTTCAGAGCCAGGTTAGGTTGCAGGTTAGTTTTATAACAACAAAAAAAAGTAGCATAACTCGGTCAAAATGGAAGTCGGAGTTATTCGCCATGAGTAACAACAGTTTTTGGGGTAAGATGAAGATGTGTGTGAACATAGGTCAAATACTTTTTAAACTAGAACTATCACTGAAGGTGATAAATACCCCCGCAAACAATTTTTTAGTAAGATCAAGGGCAATAACTCTGCATGGCATTGACTGAGCCACACCAAAATGGTGTTACGTACATGTCCACTTCATGTTAATCATGTACAAAAAGTTTTAATTCAATATTTTCCAAACTGTAGAAGTAGTTCACTCCACAAGATTGCATATGCTGAATATAGCAAGTGCAAGGGCAATAACTCTTCATGTTGATCATATATGTATACAAAGTTTCAGTTCCATATCTTGAAAACGGTAGAAGTAGTTTGCTCCAATAGATTCAACAGATCCCCTCTCAAACTTTGTTTACCCACTCTCAAACTTCATTTGCTGGGTTACAATTATGAACTTTGGTTGCAGGTTAAATTTTTTACTCCATTTTAGCACATTTTAGGCCATATGACGGTCAAAGTTTTATGAAAAGTGGCATAACTGTGCTGAAATGAAAGTCAGATATTACTTTTAATCATGGGTAATAACATTCCTTGGGGCAAGATGAATGTGTTTGTAGTTTCATGAACATAGGTCAAATACTTTTCAAGTTATGACCAAGGTTAGGTTTCATTGTCTGTTCAAGTGTGACAGACAATGGACAAATGATCCCCAACTGTCTACCATGCTCCACAGGCGCTGTAAAAAAACACAAGAAATCCGTGGATTCACATGTCTCGCCTAACGGGGGCTGGACTTAAAAATAAAAAGGTCAATGATGCTTAAATGAAAGTTTGTAAACATTTTAGTCACTAAAAACAATCGAGTTTGCCGTTTGCTGAGATGACATTTAAGTGCATTTATTTAAAAACAAAATGCCGTTCTATTAAAAACAAGAGGCCCAAGATGGCCTGTGGATGCTCTACTGGCTAAAACGGCTCTTATATCAAGGGTTGTCAACATAAAATTCCCATCAGTAGTTTTCTTAAAACATTGCAAAAACAACAGGGATAGGACGGCCTTAGATCGCTCTCCTGGTAATCATGGGCAATAAGTCTGCTGTTTCTAGTCTGGCATGGGCATTTTTGAATTTGTTCCACTTTCTTCTATGAAATTTCAAAAAATGAGTGGGGGGGGGGGGGGGGGGGGGGGGGGGGGTTTATATTAACATTCTAAACAAATATGGTAAAGATCAGATAAAAAATGAAGTAACTACAGATTTAACAAATGAAAATACAATATAGCTTTTTTCAACAAATCAAGGGCCATAACCTGTCGTTACTAACTAGATCTAGGTGGTTTTCAAACTTGTTCAAAATTTCATTGATATACCATGCTTTGCACAACTACACATCATGCTGAGGCTTCATGCCAAATTTTGTAGAAATCCAACAAGCCGTTGGAATAGCGCCGAAAAGAAATTTAAAGTAAACATGTCAACGTGCCACAACTCCGTCATAAATCAGCAAACTGGAACAAAAGCCTGATATGCACAACTAGACATCTTACCGATGCTTCCTGCCAAATTTCGTCAAAATTCAACAAAGCGTTTAGGAGTAGCGCCGACAACAAATTAAAATAAAAAATGTCAAGGGGCCGAATTCAAACAAAAAAATAATGAAATAAGAAAATTAATAATAATAAAAAATAAAAAAAAATAAAACAAATAATATATATATATATCTAAAAACATATATATCTATTAAAAAAAATAATATATACTAATAATGATAAAAAAAGGCAAAACATCTGGTAAAGTTTGGTAAAGATCAGATGAAAAATAAAAGCCCTATCGTATTAACGAGGCAAAATATAGCATTTTTAACTAAATCAAGGGCCATAACTCCGCTGTTATTGCTCCGATCTGGCTGGTTTTCAAACTTGTGCGAGCTTACATTGATAGTAACAATCTGGTAAAGTTTGGTAAAGATCGGATGAAAAATGAAGGTCTTTGGCCAGTAGAGCTAAAAATCATCAGCAAAAGTAGGTCAAGGTCATAGATGAAATCCAGGCATCCAAAAAAAAGATGCACTACCGAAGACACAACAATGTCAAAATAGAATGTTTTCTTCCAAAGATTAAGCTATAAATTAGGTTTAAAACATCTAGTGCATAATTCTAGTTCACGAGAAAGTGATGTAAATGTAACAATTAAAGTTATCTGCCCTTTGCTTGGATGGTGAAGGTCACATCCACATTTGCTTTGTCACGTTGCAATGTACCACTCAAGATACAACTATAAGCAAAGTTTGAAAGATCTTAGTGCATACAGTTTGTGAAAAAGTGACCTAAACGCCAAAGTTGAAGGTAAAAATTATAAGGTTATATGTCCTTGCTTGGAGGGTCAAGGTCACTTCCACATTTGCTTTGTCACCTCAAAGATACAACTATAAGCAAAGTTTTAAAGGTCTAGTGCATTCAATTTGTGAAAAAAGTGACCTAAACGCAAAAGTTGAACCTAAAAATTATTAAGTTATTTGCCCTTTGCTTAGAGGGTCATTTCCACATTTGCATTGTCACGTTGCCATGTACCACCCAAGATACAACTATAAGCAAAGTTTGAAAGGTCTAGTGCTTACAGCATGTGAAAAAGTGACAAACGCAAAAGTTGAACCTAAAAATGCGCTTTGCTTGGAGGGTCAAGGTCACTTCCACATTTGCTTTGTCACGTTGCGATGTACCACCCATGATACAACTATAAGCAAAGTTTGAAAGGTCTAGTGCATAGTTTGTGAGAAAATGACTTAAACGCAAAACTTGAATGTTGATGCCGCCGGAAAAGCAACACCGGTCTTTTTTTCTTCGAATAGGCGAGACAAAAAGCTATGGCACTGACGCTTTGTATAAGTCAATGTGTCAGGACTTTTTCTTAGAAAAGGCGAGACAAAAAGCTATGGCACTGACGGTTTGTATAAGTCAATGTGTCAGGACTGCCAGCCGGTGTATTAGCCAGCCAACCATGCAGACGTCTTTTGCATGTCCAAATTTAGGTGTGTGAGATATTAAAACTAAAACTAACTCATTTTTGTTCAACTTCTCCACCTCTTCCTTCACTAATATGGCAAATTATTTAGCACACCCGGTTTGCATATATGCATACATCTAGATCTTCAATTTCTGCATAATTATATATATGATGTAAGCCATGTGAATCTGCCTATTAAATCAGCAAGTAATGGATAAAACAAGTTACCTTTTGCACTGGAGGAAAGATTGCTTTGTATGGGTATTGAACAAATTAGTTAAATATCAAGAAATTTATGAAGCAAAAACACCTGAAACAAGCAATTAGTTGATAAATCTTTGCCGTGAACTCGTGCATATTGAATATTTTGTTTATTCGCCATATAAGTTGGAGAGAAATGAAACAACAAACTCGTGATCTTGAAAAGATACATTTAATTTCAATTTGTCTAAAATTTACCATCAACATATTTCATTGTCAGTTTGAATAGAAAACAAAATTATCACCAGACACCGATATATAAAACAGTCTGTTGTTCCTTGCATAGTAAAGTAAATCGATAAAAGTATGGCAAATATCGTAAAACTCATTTCCAAAATATTATGTAAGATACATTGTAGTAATGCCAGAGGTGTCGGATGAAACATTAACTACCGGTACACATTTTACGACAATTCAACATTTGCCTTAAAGTGACAGTGATGATTGTGACCCGTATATCCTAATGAAACATCAACCTTTTGAGGTTCTGAGCTAAAGGCAGACTTGGCTAAACAATAAGTTAATTGAATTCAGGGTTCAAATTTAACACTTATTTACTTCTTAAATACAAGTAGATTTTTGCAGATTACAAGTAGAAAATATTAGCACTCGCTAAATTTTCAAGTAATAAAAGAAACCCACTATAGGTCTCGGTCTAGTTATTCACTGAACATAATAGAGGATCTTACATGAGTACTCATTCATTATTGAATTTATTAAACAAGTTGACAAAATGATATTTTTGCTAACGAGTTTAATAAATTCAATAATGAATGAGAACGAATGTTAGATTCTACTTATCACATAACTCACATATCGACTTTTATTGCATTTTGCCTGTCGCTTTAACACGCGAAACTGACAGTCATAATAAACCGTGGTAATTGGTTCATACTGTCCTTATCGATTTTTATGACAGCGTGTGCTAGAGTATACAACTTGTCGTATATCGAGAATATAGAATGGTGTTGTTTCACTCCCACACCGTAAGTTATGTGATAAATTTGGATATATGTATTAAGTATAATTATACATTATTACATTCCTTCACCTAGCTGAGTGTGAAAATTTACATGTATAGCAATCCTATAATGAATGGAGGTTTTAAATTATTAATGCAAGTACTCTCGATTAAAATAGCTAGTAGAAAACCTTCATACTTGCTTTTGGTAGCAATGGGTAAAAATATTAAATTTGATCCCTGGAATTATATATATATATTTATACACCAGTTATCTTAATTAGAATTTGATTCTGGCGAATTTCATTGAACTGTTAAAATGAAAACATCTGTACAATTATTTTCAATATTGTTTTAATTACAAAAA